>JABFQC010002786.1:0-15332 GCA_022817085.1 Psilanteris sp. ZL-2020
GATTAAATTATATGTTATATGTGTATATAAATATAAAAATAAAAGACAATTTTGTACGGTAACTAATAATGACCCTTAATAATATCAACAATGGAGATAAATGTATTTCTAAAATTTGTTTACAAGATAAAGAGTCGCAGTTTAATGTTATTTAATAAAATTAGTATTACAACGATGTTATAATTTAATCAAAATTATTTATAGTAATAAGATAAATGATTGAAATTTATAGTAAAAAATTTATGATTAAATGTATGTTTTGACATTGACTGTATTAATATTTTTTATCAAGATATCTAGAGACAAAAATACTCGAAATACGCAATATTAAATAAAAAAAAAAAAATTTATTTATTTTTGAAAACCTAATTTTATAACAGTTTTGTTTATTTATATTTGTAATTAATCTAAACCAACATTTTTTCATATTTTGTTTAAACATATGTACACTGTGTTATTGCATGTTTATTGCTTGGGCCTGTTTATCATCCCTTATGATATGGAACTTCATTCATCTTTTACAGTTGATTGTCACAACTCATTAAGATGGTGAATTACTGTTGTAATCCGATGAATAAACCAAATCACAGAAGTATATACAAAACTGTAAAACTTGTAAATGAATCATGGAGTCCCCTTTTTGCTTTCTTGATTGGTGAATATATATGTGATTCTTGTCGACGAAAAGTTTATAAAATCTTTACTACTCGTAAATTATATATGGATGAAAATAATAAATAATTGTATAATATTAACAAACAATAGTATAAGGTAATAATGAATTACTCATAGTAAGCACTCAAGTATGCTTAATGATTAAAAGTTATGTTAATTTTATGAAACTGAATAAAAAAATTACCTTAGGAACATGGATTTTTTTTTAAATTATAAACAATTTTAATTTGTTTTGTATGTGAAATAATTTATCCATGTAGTATAAATTATAATAAATTATTTATTACAAATTTCAATCTAATTCTTACTAATATATATTGAATGTTTATTACAGTTGTTAATGCATCTACATTGATATGAATGATCATGAAAGTTATAAAATCCAAATGTTTAAACTATTTATGATGATAATTTGATAATGTCTTAATATAGTTGAATTTAAAAAAAAATTATTATGTTTATTATAGATTATGTAAAATGGCAAAATCTTTAAGGAGTAAGTGGAGGAGGAAATGTCGAGCTGTTAAAAGAATACGATATGGTGCTAAGGAATTGGAAAGGCTTAAAAAAACATTAGGAATTGATGAAAATGCTCAAGCAGATGTTGATATGAAAGAATTAAGTGAAATAGCTACTGGTACGTTTTTATTACACATTAGTAAGATGAATTTAAAAACGTGTTTTTATTATTAAGTATATATCTCTAAATAAATTTGTCAAAATATATATATTATTTACACAATAAAGAAAAAAAAAAAAAAATGTTAATATGAATTGAAGTTCTTTAAATATAAATGATTATTTTTTTATAAAATTACTATTGGAATATATAAATACAAATTAATTATGTGAATTAGACTGATAATTTTATAGTTTAAAGTAAGTATGTGTAAATGAAATAATATATATTTTTTCATTAACTTGCAAAAATATAAATATTTACTAATTTTAATAAATAATTCTAAAATAAACAAATTTAATATTAAAAAACTGTGAACCATAAAATATCATTTAAAATAGAATATTAAAATTCATAAAAACAATAACAATTAATAATATACTATTTTAATGATACTTTGTAAATTGCAACTATTTAACTTGTTACAATTAAATATGATTTACCTTGGCTTTTCGATTTGGTAATAATTCAAATTATAGGATTAAAATATTAATAATTATTAATATTGACCATATAATTTTGATTGAATAAAGTAAATACTTACAAATAATAAATATATATTTAAAATAAAAAATGTATTATATTAGTATTGACATTTATTTAATGAGCTATACCTTTGTACAGCATAATATTGACTGATTCTTTATAATTGGAGTGTTTTTAAAATATAGTAAATAATAATGGAAATGAAAATACAACATTCTAATTTTTAATATTTACTATTATATATAAATACATTTTATTAGAATCCTTTATAATTCTATTAAATTTTTGTTCAAGTCAATTCTTTTAATATAGAGTAATAAATGGTTTCAATGTTAATACAAAGGTATATAAAATTATATTATTTCTGAATGTATAATAATTTATATAATTTGTTTTAATTTATAGTTGTAGATGCTAAAACTATTAAAGAAAAGAATCAAGAAAATCAGGATGCTATGTCTGATACAGAAAAAATGGATGACGATTCAACTAAAGTATACAATAAGAAAACTATGCTTGATCAGCATGGAAACTATCCAGTTTGGATGAATCGTAGAAAAATTGCTAAAATTAAGAAAGGTCGAGCAAAGTCAAAGAAAGCTACAGTTAAGCAAACAAAGCGACTTTCAAGACGTGATAAAAAGAAAATTAAGAAAACAGACGAATAAAGTAATATAATTGTGTGTTGTGAAACTAATGTATGTCATGTGTCTTCCTATTTTACTAGCGTCAAACGCTATTAACTATCATAGTGACATTGAGAAATATTTAGTTTTCATAAAAATGTAATATACATACATATACCTATATGTAAAATATGTTTCGTACAAAATAATAAATAACATTTTTATAATTTTTATTCTTTTATTAAAAACACTTTCCTTAGTAAAAAAAAGTACAAAACTTATATTTAAAATTATATACTAATTTAACAGAAGATATGTATAAATGAATAGTAATACATTGCAATAGTACATTATTCTCTAATAATTTCGCACTCCACTATTCATAATGACATTTGATCTGCAGCGTATCCTGAGCCTGTTTTCGAAATCTAACATTCTACTTGTTAGATGTTGAATTTTTCTCGTCTCTAATTCAAATTGTTTTATTTTATTCCTCATGTCATAAAACTCCTTTTGCATCAATTGCTGTAAAATAGTATAAAAACAATCATAACTTACACATCAAAACAAATTTATGGAAGCATATTTCATTTCAATATTGGAAATGAGTGAATACTTGATAAAAATATTTCACTTTTGGTCAATAAGCTTATGGTTTTATTCTAATTGTACTTATGTAATTATAATACTACAGCCTTTATTTATACTGAAATAATCATTACTAATCCATTTTGTTATATATGGAAATTAAAAATAAGAATTGTATTCTGCACTATTATATATCTATGCCTATAAATTAAAATAACTTATAATGTACATTAAATTACTTATATTATATCCAACATTAATGCATAAATGTACATAAATCACAAAGCTAACATAAAATTATTTTCATTATAGTAGTTAAATTTCCATCCTTACCACATGTTCTACGGATCGTTTCATGTCATTAATGCTTTCTATAGCCGTTGTGATTTTATTGTTCATTTCATTGGTTTCTGTGTCTTTCCTTTTCCCTCTGGCTAGTTGCTAGAACCAAATTAATTGTTTAAATTTGTACATATATTTATTATTAAACCAATCAAATACAACATTTTCAATCTTACTTTCTCTAACTTGTTCAATCTCTTCAAAATAACTTCATAGTCTTGATCAAGCTCATTATCTCCGACGTCATTTTCCGTGTCTATATAAACAAAACAATTGTAACATAAATCAATCACTAACACCAATCTACATCTTTTAATTCAATAGACTCAAAGCAATGAATGATTTCAGTTAAAACAAATAACAAAAACGGTATGCACAATCTGAGAATGCTTCATATTTGAACATTAATCACAATTACTTGACAATTACAAATCTTATTAACCTCGAGATGTCACTCCATAGTCCCCCTCCAAATCCTGCACTTCAAACGCGGTTCCATCGCTGTCTGTATGAAAACTTTAATTAATCTAATATTGTCATGACTTTCATAATAGATTTTCCTCTTCGTTCATATGTCAACTTCATAATTAAAGTGCAATTAATGACTAACCATTCTTACGGCATGATTGACCATCAGCTTGCAGTTGGAAGCCACTTCTGCAGTAACACTCATAACTTCCGGGCGTATTTCTGCAAATTTGCGCACATGGCTTTTCAGTGACACACTCATCCACATCTGCAAAACACAATTTCATAGTCAAACACAACCAAAGTTGCAATCATAATTGCAGGAACGTTAAACACACAAGGCCCTCGTTTTCAATACCAATTCAGTATTTTGACGCAAGCAAAGCAACGCTTGCGTATAAACGTGCACACAATTACGTCTGTGATTAAATTACACGAATTGACTTGCTGTTAATTATTTACATACAACTAAATAGCCCCTCGCAATGGATCGCTGATACCGCAGTTATTGACATTCCATCCCTCATTCTGTCTCATAATTTCATGACACCCTTCAATAAACAGAACTCGTCGATTCGTGTGCATTAAACTGATGAAACGGATGAAAAAGAACCAAACTAAGACATTGTTCGACATTTTTTGCAAGCCAATCGAATCAAGTTGTTTGTTATGACACAAAGTGACGCGTTGATCTCGTTAAAGAAATTAAGTGGAAATACGTGGAATAGACAAAGTAACACAAAACAAACGTTTACCTATTTGACACTGGTTTCCAATATAGCCTCTCGGACAGGAACAAACACCCGAGATACCACAAACACCGCCATTTTGACACGGCAGTGGACAAACGGCTGTAACGAGAAACATTGTTTTCTTATTGACAGTGATTGTGCCGGGTTGACGTAGAATCACGAAACGCAACGAACGTTCAGTTCAGATGACTCCCAACTATACTCACGTTTATTACAACCAAAGCTTAATTTCGTAACCTGTGTCCAACCAGGACAGCACACAAGTCCGGACGGTAATTCCGTGTAAACTAATCTGGACAAAATGGCAAATTGTTAAAATTGGCAAATTAAATTCACGTTTGATTTTCTTTTAATGTAGTAATTGTTGCAAAATAAACAATTAAAAATAATGGAAAATTAAAGGTTAAACAAAGAAATATCAACAAAATGAACTAAAATGGCTTGATTGGAGCATTAATTGGATGCATTGTTCAAGAAAATAATATTAATGCTTATGCAGCGTTACCTGATCTGATTCTCTCGGTGATGATGCACAGGTGGCGTAGTCCTCGTACACACGCGTCTTCTGTAAATTATTACACAAATGTTAAATCATTTCGAAAAAGAACAGTACATGAATGTGGTGTGAAAATATTATTTGTAAATGAAAATATTTATGTATATGTTTAAGAGCTTTATATATGATAAGCTATTTATATTTAAGGGAAGCTTTGGGGATGAACGGCCATTTTATTTACCATTTATGTTATTATTTTGGGGACCGTCCCTAAAACAATATATATATATATATATATATATATATATATATATATTTAAAGGTACTTTTAGGGATGCGCCGGCAAAATACGAATCTCCTACAGAAATGAAACATTGTTGCAACATTGCAGTGGTAACCTACTAGCAACTTTACAGCAACGTGTTAATGTCCCTTAATACTAATGTTGCACGAAAGTTGCATGAAAGTTGCAGTAACATTGCTGCAACGTTTATGTGCATTGATTATTCTATGAAGATTAATTTAAATATCTAAAAAAAAGTATACGTTGACAAAGATATACTGCTAGCTCAGTGATTAACTGTTCGGGCTGTATCTTGCAACTTTCCTGCAACATTACTGCAACTTTTGTACAACGTTGCTGCAACTTTTGTGCAACGTTAATATGGGGGAACATTTACATGGTGTTGTAACATTGTAGTAACGTTGCATTTCTATAGGGGTAAGTCCCCGATATACAGTTTGAAATAAAAATATAAATGTATTTTGTTAAATAAAAACAAAATGAAACGCTATAAACTAAAATCCATAAAATAAACAAAACTTGTAGATTAATTATTTGCGTTTTAAATTATGTCATATATTTTTGTTAACCTGTTTTAATTACTTTCCTAAGAACAAAATATACACAACATTCGTTCGAAAGATGCGTCATAATACTTATTTTGAAAAAGGTCAAACTAAAACATGTTATACAACAATAACCCCCTTATTTTCGAGAAAGAAATAATATACATTCGTTTAATTTATAATTTATATTTCTTGATAAATAACATTTATATTAACCCGTGTTTTCCTCAGATTATAATAAAGAAGCCACGAAACTGAATACCTTGTTTGACAAAAAGAAATATTTTTGAATTGAATTTTCAGTTACAATGGTGTCAGTTCGAATTTGAGTTCGAGTCAAAACCAATTAATTAATTGCGCGTCAACGTTTTTTTTCAAATGCAAACTTCGTCCTGAATTAGTTAGCCGCATATAACGTGACAAGTAACGTAACGCGTGCAGTGTGAAGAATATGTATCTTTCGTATACACATTTTTTGTCGTTTCCTTTTATTATTGTTTCTTTTTCTTTTTTCTTCAATCACACGTCCAGTCAGTTTAGTCTGATTCCGTCGCGCGCTTTTTATGATCACTCTAATTTACTGCTTATTTGAATAAACATATTTATAAATAGAAATGTCGTGCAAATTACGCGCGCTCTTATCAGTGACATTTATAATATGCGCGGAGTGAGACCACTTTTTGAAAAACAAATGAAACAGAAATGAGCGAACTTGACACATTGCGAGGTACAAAAATATGTTAACATACGATTCTGTCATAAATTGTTCGCATAATTTGTTGCATTTGAAGTAATGTATATTTATACGACACAACATGCATTCTAATAAAAATATAAATAATAACAAATCCGGGAGGGGGAAAGAAATACAAATAATTCCGAATCTGCATGGTTGTCGTTATTAAAGTTAATTAAATATTAACAATAATATTCGTTGGTCTTTAAATAACGGAAGAAAAGCTCTGATTTTCCATATAAATACTTTAGATTTGTAAATTATATTTACTTCATAGAAACAATAGAAAATGTTTAATAAAAAAAAACCTCTCGTGTATTTATAAAGTTTTAACTGTAATTTTGATAAAAGTTTGTTCGACGAATTTATTACTGAGCGTCAAAAATACCGGACAAAGTTTAAGCTTTTGATTTAATATCAACATCAAAGGTATTAACGAAAATCCCTTTTTTTAAGGACAGAAAATAAACGGAGTAATTATGCAAAAGTACTATCCCAAAGTGTAAATCATACAAATATTTACATAATGTCAATATGTCGCTACTAAAAAATAAATTATAATATACTTCCAATTATACGAGAAATTAATGATTGTATTAATTATAGAACATAATTATAATTTTAGAGAATGAATTAAATGCAATAATATTTTTATTACAGTGTTATCGAATTGCTTCTGTATAATTAGTATGATTATTTCATTATATACTATAATAATAATAATAGGATAATTCATTTTCTTAAGTAATTTCTATCTTTGAATTAAATTGGACTGTAAAATCGTGAAACAATTGATTTTAATTAATTGTCAACGTTTTGTTCAGTATAGAGATCATATTATACATTAGATATTTATTAATATATGAAAATGAATTTAAAAAATGATAAGCAATTGTGTTAATATTACTGATAATAATATTAGGTTAATAATATTAGGTTATGTAGTATAAATAGGATATATATACAATTTTATTTACCGGCAGTTTCGAGGACAGACCAGTAAAATACGATGCTAGAGCCCCCTAAGTTTTAGGAGTTAGGTTTCGTTAGAATGTTAACATAGAGAGAGACGGACGAAATCCACCAAGGATAACCTCCGCTTACTTTTTGAAAAAATATATTTTTGAGAACCGTAGCTAGTTGTCCAAAAACTAGCTGTCCTTGAAATTGCCGTTATGTATATATTAGGGTATTTCAAAATATGTCGATTTTGCCAACTTATTTCTAAAATTATTATTGTTAGGCTAAAAATGAGTGGAGTATGAGTAAAACTGAATTTGTAGCCAGTGTAGAGGGCACACCGAGCGCTCCGAAATTACTATTTTGGGCATGTCTGTACTCTTTATGACTACATAAACACGTTAGTCACGTGATTACGTGTCTCGGCTTGTGCGTTGAAAAATGGATATTTCGAGTTCAATTCTCGATAAACGTTGCTTAATTAATATATAATAATATAAAATACTCTTTATGACTAATATTGGAAAAAACTTGTTTTTTAATATATAAGACCCAAATTATTCTATAGCCGTGAGAAATAAAAAGTATATATTCTTATTTTATATACAAATACAATTTTTTTATATTCCCTATGGTTGAGTCTTTTATCTTGAGAAGTCGAAAATTTGAGAATATACCAAGTCTATGCAACACACGAAATCGTGGCCACGTAATGTCTAAAAAAACGTGGTGGCGCCACTAGTGTACTAGTTCGGCAAGATTTTCTCGCTGTACTGTACTAATGAAATTGTTTAAAACTAATCTAAAAATTATATTACAAATTGTTTTATAATTTCATTATTTCAAATTTAATTTTATTTTAATTAAAATTACATTAAAAAATATGTATATCAATTTGATTAATGCATATAATACTTAATTTTACACATATATTGAAAATAATATAAAAAAATTACACCACTCGATAATAAAATTAAAATAAAAATCGTTTTATATAATTTTATTTTATATATAATACATAATTCTATGAAGTATTAATATAAATTAGGTTAGACCGTCAACTGATGTGTGACGTAAAGAGGACTATTGCACACGTGGCGCCACCGCAAATTTTTAGACAACCCATGAAACTCGGTCGTCGTGTCCACATATAGAACGATGCATAGACCTGGAATATACATATATAAAATCCAAAAACAAGTTTTAAATAGTTTTTACCCTTGGGAGGTTCAATCAATATTACTTAACTCGACTCTTCTTCCCCCCCATCCCTTCGTAACCGTATCTGTATCAGTGATGTCAGTTTTCAGCTCTCTCTTTGTCAGAGATTTATCCCACAATGATCCCACAATAGGTGAGTTTTTCCCTCTGCCGTTTCTGTCGCACTTTACCTGGCAACACTGATTTATATGAAAAATTCGGGGTTGCCATTTACGATTTTAAAGTTGACCTGCGTCTTACAACCTGGGAGTGGGAAGTCAGGTTAAGTAACATTGATTGAACCTCCCAAGATTTACTAAAAGGACTCTCCATACCCCAACTGGTATTAGACAACTTCCAATAAAATATTTTAGTATACAAACATTTGTTGAACAATAACTCAAATTTGAATATTTTGATAATTGGACTGTTTCTCGCCTCATAAACGAGTTCAAATATTCTGACGTAAATTTCGCAGTTAATCATATTTTTTTTAATTGAAAATATACACAAAAAGTGAGAAAGTCGATGCACGTTCAGGTTTTCACTCGTTCTTTAGCATTCGCATTTAATAAGCAAATTAATTGAGTTTAATATTTCACCTTAACCTAACAACTCTTAAATACCGAATTCCGACGATCCCTCAATATTCGACGAATCATTACGTAAATAGCGTAAATAATTCGATCGCGTTTCGCGAAACATGTTTAACCCAGTGCACGCACTACGCATGACAAAAGTCAACGGATTGTCAGGAATGCCGTGTAATGATAGCGCGATCTAACGAAAGACAAAGGCGACTGCGCGTGAAGGCTCGCGCTATCGCTTGCCTCGGGTGGTACAATTAAAAAGCGATTTGAAAAATTTGCCTGGACCGGTCGGGCTCGTCGACAGAACGCGATAAATTGTCCAGCAAACCGGCCTCAAACGCCACGGTTCTTTATGACTGAGGTGTCTCACGTGATACTGCTACTTAAAAGTCAACGTGTCGTATACGCGCGCGTTTATTATACGCGGCCAATAATCACACGTTATTTATACCTAATATCAATAATAAGAACAACCTTTATACGGCGTTTAACATTCCGCCATTACGGAGATACATCTATTAACTTTTATTTGCGCTTTTATTAACCTTTATTGGTTCGTTCATCGCTCGCAACTTTTATACGCGCTTAAACAATGGTCCTTAATAACAGCAACGCCCTCTACAACGTTAACAAATCAAACGCATGCGCGCGAACCGTAATTTACGACTCGTCGCAAAACGCAATTCAAATGCGTTATTTACATTAACGGCCTAACCTTAAATTACTTTATTAACCCGTCGAATTCATAAAAGGGATATATCTCGGCAATGCGAAACAACTTCATTCCGTCGACTTCGAGTTGCCCTTAAAAAACTTTGTCGGTTAAAAATGTCGGCGCTTCGTGCGATTGGTTGATGGTTTCGCGAAAGTTTATTATTAAGTACCGCGGTGAATAGCTTTTACGAATTCGCGCTTGACGGTAAAAATGGCCGTGATTTATGGGTCGAAAGTGCTCGCGTCAGAGACAAATGAAAATTTCTATTTTAATTTTTTCGCCAAACAATTCGCGCGTGCTTTTGCCAAATCACACCGCGACGAACAATTTCACTTCATGATCGACGAATAAATGTGAAAAATCATAAATCACAAGCATGTAAATATTATTGGAAACTTTTGGGAGGTGCGAAAAGACGCGAGTGAATGTTTAATGCGTCGAGGATGGCACGAGCGAACTAATCGAACGGTCACGTTCACAAGTGAATTATCCTTTTGATCGGTGCAAAAGATTATCCGAATAAACGGGCGACAATATTTCGTTGAATAAAAATATTTAGCCATTGAATTTCTACGATTAAGAAACAACTTCTACATCGTATACAAATTATAATGAAATATTTCTTATTCGGCGTAACAATATTAAATTCTTTATGTTTTAAATGAAATAAAAGACGGCGGATTTATTACAGTTACCAAATTTTTTCATACATGGCCATATTAGTAATTTCGTGAAAATTACCCAAAATGTTTAGTCATACTATTGTGAAATTTAATGAACATAATTAGAATATGAAGAATCTAAATTTCTAAACAGTGTCTAAATTCGTTTTTAACAATATTTAAATCGGTTAATAACCGTCATCATTAATTTCATTCTCAAAAAAAGCATTCCTTTATATAAAACAATTCAATCCAACAATTTTATTCTCCGAAGCATTTCAGTTTGTTTTGTTTACGCAGAGGTCAGAGGACAGTTTTTCTCCGAATCCATAAAGGCGTCGTTTCAATAAAACAGACGCAACAAACCGAACAAATCCAAATACCATTGCCGCGCTCAATTATGCGTTCGTAATCACAATACACTCAACTCTCGCCTTTTGCAACACCGCTTAGTGCAGCAAAATCATTCCTATTGGCGCATCAGATTTCCGGATACACGGTTTAGCGCGATAATTTAAAATACAGTTCTTAATATATATGGTATAGAATCTTAATCTCTAACCTGTTAACACTTTCAACTGCGCATGACAATGAATCGCGCATGTGCAGAAACCAATTATACAATTTCGTGCAGTAATAGAAATTTCCGGTCCCGCAATGTTGCAAAAAGCGAGAGTTATGTGTATAACATTATTAATTGCAACAAATCGCGCATTATTGAATTCAGTTTACCCGAACAAAGTCCGGAAGATTCGCATCTGCGCAATTAAGTCGCAAATGTTAAATACCGAGCTCACAACGAAATAAATTGTCCCTGCGGCAGCACCTCTCTTCATGATTACTCGACAATGGCCATTCCTTTGTTGAACGCAGTCAACGCGTAATTAGTCTGTTTACAACTTTCTCCGCTACGGAGTTCCCCGCGCGTAATAGGATTTTCGCGATCTCGCGCGCGTGTGTATTTTCTGGTGTCGCGCGCCAAATTGCGGTAAATAAATTCCTTCGGGGGTTCGGGAAACCATTTGCGTAGGAATACTGGTCGACGGATTTCGTCGACACTCAGCGGTTGGACGCGGATAACGCCCGGCGAAAGAAATCTCCGCGACGGAAGCAACTCGCCAGATTTCACTGATTTACGACGCGCTTTACAACCCGAACGTAAACAGTCGTTTAACTGCCGAACATTTAGCGACGTCTACCGACCACGATCGCGTCTCCGCGTATCAATAAAGGCGCGCGCCGATCGAAAGCGCATTGTGCGTCTGCGCCGCGCATTTTTCCGTGCCCAAAAACCCGATGCCAATGAACTCGGCCATCTTTTTTTTTCCTCTCTCTCGGCTGCGCGCGTTCCTTTTTTCAACGGCGACTTAAGTCTCGCGCTTGTAAAACGCGATACTTTTCGTTCGGCCCCGGTCTAATAAATCAATTGCTTAATGAGAGCCGAGCGCGAGCAACGCCGCGTTAAATTAAAGCCGAATGTAATCGTATCGGGCGTTAAGTTGCTCGTGGGCGAAGCACTCAAAAGAAACGCGCGTTCGGTATATTGTCCGCGCGGGATAAAAAGCCGTTTATGAATATCAACCGTTCTTAACGGATTTTGCTTTGCAATACGATCCATTTGGCTTCGAGTGCAATTGAATTTGCGCCGAGCGACGGATTGGATTAAAAATTGCGAAATCGTGACAGTCGAGATGACGCGTTTTTGTATCAACCCCGATCACGCCGCGGCGAGACTAGCGCCATCTTTGTCAACGGTTGTTCTCTTCGGACGGTCACGGCGCGCGTTGACCGGGTGGCCGGTGAATTTGAGCAGCGCATGTTTTGACATCTCATTTGTTTACGTCCGGCTTACGTTAATTCGTTTGTAAACTTACGAACAAAAAAAAAAGAAAAAAATTTAGTTTCGATTTAAATCGCGCACTCTTGGGCCCCTTTTTTTCTTCGCGAATATTCAGTTATGGACCCGATAAAGCTATTTCACGCTCGAGAGGGTAACGAAATTGATTTATTTTGCAAAACGAAACTCGCGTCCGAGGGAATATATCTCCGTATTATAAATTCCAATAGTTTTCAGAACCGATGCTAAGCTTAACGGCGTTGCGTTTGATTTACTCGGCGGCGAGTCGTGGATCTTCGTGAGACTCGTCATTTTGTTCGCGACGATGCGTCTCCGCTTGTTAAATAGATCTCCTGTAGCGAGCGCTAAAGGTATGCAAACTGCTAAAATCAACCTCGCAATAATGGACGCGACTGGACGCGGCATTATTCGTCGCGCGTTTAAACAAATAACAATTTCAAGAAACTTGCAAAGTTTGTAGAAGAAAATTTTTGTAAGTTTTGATTAGTGCCAATACTCTTGTTCGCATTTTTTTGTTGATATTTTTTATTTTCTTTCTTTATTTTGATGATATAATAATTGATTCCAATTACATTCTTGGAAGTAATATAATTTGAAATATGTCATAATATTTTAATTGTTGCTGAGTATTATATGATTGTTACTATTTTTTAATAGACAATAATTTTATTTTGTTATTGAAAAGGGTCAAAAATTAAAGATATATTAGTCTATTATTATTTTGAATAAAATATTTTAATAATGATGTAATTTGACCTTCGTCCGTGAGAACATAATTAAAAAAAATAATTTCATAATAACACCGTAATATTTCATTTCGGAATAAAACGAACGTAATAATAATTACAATAACGGTGACACGAAGTAATTAAAAATTATACGCTATGCATCGATTGTTTATAATTGAATATAAATAATGATATAACGAAAAATAGTATCATACAGGAGTGTTAACCGGGGTGATCCGAAATTGGCTTCATTTGTTTACCCGATGATCGAATAAAGAAGTATATAGGAATGCAATTAAAATTGAATGTCATAAGTCAATATGCCATATACAATGCGATGCTTTTAGAATGTAATATAATTAACTATATAGTTATACATTGAATGGTATGATATTAGATTGTAGTATTATAAATCCGTAGTTTGAGTGACGCGGTAGAACAAAACGGTCGTAAATTTGTTATTTACGTTTTAAAACTTTGAACTTTTGATACATAACTCTTATAATAATGAATCTTCGTAAAACCTTTTAATAACGTTGATGCGTTTTTTATACAAATATGTGTAAGGACGGAAACACAGAAAATAAATAAAGTATGATGAAGGTCATTTTTATTTTGTTGGTTGTTTGTTGGCTGTTTTAGTTTGATATTTCTGACAATAATAAAATAGCATAATTTGTGTAAACATATTCAACATATTTTGAACTCGTCGAACGCGAATGAGACAATGAAGGTTTCATAAATTACGTTGGTCGTACTAAAATCGAGTTTGAATCAAAATTTATATCTGTAAATAATATAAATCACACTATTCATTGTGGTTCGTTGCAAAAAAATTTGCTAACACGAGTATACTGAGACAACCAATCGCACACTGTCTATAAATTTGTAATATATAGGTTAATCTCCTGTCAGCTGTCTTGAAATATCACAAAAGTATGATGCGAGTATTATAAAGCGTGACAATTTGTGTTGAAACTATAAACAAATGATGCGGGCTCAATGCATTTCAAATTTGAATGTATTAAAATTTAGAGGTCAAAGTTAAATACGGGTATTTTGTAATCACGAGAAATTCATTTTCTTGGGAATTATTTTTGTTACTAAAAACTATTCGAAATTACAGCAAAAAAGTAAATTCACAATATTATTCGAATTGATCCAAGTATTATTTATTGAACTGTACAAATATACGTGTTTAAAATTTAATAATAATTATGTCATTTGATACACTCAGAAAATTAAAATTATTTAAAATTACTGTTTATAACGATGATTGGTGATATTAAAATAAAAATACACAATTTTTTTATTGTTACTAGAAATAGTGACTTATATTTTTTTATTTTAATGTCTTCAAATTAACGTTAGAAATAGATATTGTTCATGTACTTTTTCTGAGTATACCAATGAATATTTGACGAAAATTGTCTTAAAAAAGTCAAAGTAGTGTTGAAAACTTAATTTAGATTTTATACAATAGTTTTATTTTTTGGTAGTATATATGACTTTCATAAAAAATGATAAAAAAAATTAGACAAGTGTACATAGTTTTCAAAATAGTACAAACACCTTTAAAAGAGTATTGATTTTGATTCTAAACATTATATTAGTAGTCCGTTTCGTTAATTTTTTCTTACCCGAAAAACAATCTAATTGAATTTTTTCTCGTGCAATAAAAAGAAACTTATACGTAACATATTATACTGAGAAAAAAAAAATTAAAAATTACTGTTTTTAATACTAATTTGGGGCCATATGATACAAATCGTTAAAATTTACTGTTTTTAACAATAATAAATTATTATAACTCAGTAATTACCTATGTAAATAATTTGATTTTTTAAAAAAAAAAAAATCATGACCCCAAATTAGTATTATAAACAAAAATGTTTCATGATTTATTTATCTCAGTGTAGAAT
>JABFQC010002787.1:0-15330 GCA_022817085.1 Psilanteris sp. ZL-2020
TATCAACTGTACAGTCCAGAACTGTACATTTTTACAGTCCAAGACTGTTGGCGGAACAGTCTAGTCTGTTAATCCAACAGTAAAATTTTCTCAGTGTATCCTTCCCTACGCTCAGCGACAAAACACCGAATCCAGAGTGAACTGAAAATCTGCGCCAAATGGTGTCCATCCATTCGGATGATTCTTCACCGTTAAGAAAATTCTGATACAAATCCGACACGCTTCTAGCGCAAAGTGTCTTAATCAAATGTGCAATCGTCTCGTATTAAGACAGACAATAGCTTAAATAGGACGCGTCGGGTCTTAAAACAGAAAGACATATTTTAGCAGTACTGAAGGAACCTGCTCCGCCGGTGAACCCAATAGTCCAAAGCTCGGAACACCTAGGATTGAAAAGGATTAAAAAAGCGGGACCCGGCCGGTTCCCCCGGACTAAAAGAATCAATGGCTATATTTGAGCAAAGACCACCTCGAATCCGGCATTCCTCGACGCCGAGTCTGGTCGCGTTGGGACTCGCGCGCGGGCTTAGTCGTCTCTCTGTAGAGATACTGACACACATCCTTAACCGCGACAATGCGAAACATTGGATCGGAGAACAACAGTCGTCGTGACGGCTTGGTTGCCGAGACGGTTGATAGGCCCCGCGGTCGGGAACCCCTGCGCGCGCGAACCGCGCTATAATTAGATTCGCGCGCGCGTTCCTGTCGCTTGGCTAGATTTCGGCTCGGTCTGCGTGACACGCTCTGACCCCCCGATAATGTCAGATCTGGGTTCTTCGGCTAGGTATGCGCGCCACCTCTAATCTTAGATGGCGCGCGCTCTTTCGAGTCGGCGTACGCGCGCGCTAAGTCGTCGCGTCCAAATCGTACCGTCCCTCGTTAACTAAATCCGCTCGCGCGCGCGCGCGATTTATAGATCTCTTTGAATTCGCCCGCTGACTAATCGCGGCCACGCGCGCTTCGGCGCTATATTTCCGATATAGATTTCGCAGAGCCCGAGATTCCGCGCACCATTGTTCCTATTCCCGATTGCCTTTCTCGCGCCCTCCCGACGTCGTTTTCCCTCCAACCGCCAACAAAGAAGCGCCCGGGTGTTTTAATCTTTGCGCGGTCTTCGGGACCAAGTGCGGCCGGAATTCTTCTGCGCGAGGACCAGAATTACTTTCTTTGTGAGCGTATCCGATGAAAAACCCGCCAACACTTTTTTCCCCCCCGAAGGCGTTCCGAGAATATTACGGGCGATCTGAATGGGCGACACCGAGTCGCGGTTATAAGAAACGAGACGAACCGTCTTTGGTCCGGGATGAAACTCGGGTCATCTTTTGGGGGTCAGTGATGATGTCGCAACGCCGTGAATTCGGATGAATAACGGGAGCGGGGCTCCGAACGTTGCGCGCGGGATGACGAGAATGGTGGTCCAAAGTGGACTTGACAAAATGACCGTTTTTTGCCCCAGTTGCGCCGCGCGCCGTTATTGATTACAGTCACGGAATGGTGTACAGCTTTTTGAGTCTGAGCCTAATTCTTAACAACTCGCCAATCAGCGGCATCGGAAATTAAGCTGCAAGAGCGGGGACCATAAGAACGCCGTGAATAGCAAATTATCCGCAAGCGAACCGCAGTTTGATTGGTCCCGGGTATGACGATTCGGGAAACAGTTGGTTTCATTTTGGTACACCGGTTTTGCATTAGTAAAGCAGAACTCATCGCGGACATCCAATTTGCGTTTGCTTTGTAATAACGCGTAGAAATCCGTATAATGACACGATTCTCCACTTTAATAACGCATAATGTAGTCAACTCCACTGGATGGTATGTTTCGATGTCCGGAATCCATTTAGGAATGTTTGGACGAATCGATATCCAACAATTCGACTCTTGTCAGCTGGATTAAATGACCCGAGTGGTCCGTTTTCAATTGACTTAATTCCTTTTTACTTCAAGCCAAACCCGACGTATCGGACAACTCATTTTATGGCGTTTAATAACTTATATAGATGCTCGAGCATAAAGTTTAATAACAAAAGAAAATGAAAATTCGTTTCAAGCCTCACATCGTCGAGTTGACGCGGCTCGTTTTTTTCGACGAGTTTTGCTTGTCGTGCGAATTTATTCAACGCCTTGTTTTGAGCATTCAACGAACGTTCGTGCTTCGATATATACATATACTTCTGAGAATATCGATTATTTATTTGTTAATTATTAAAGCATAATAATTTAATGATGGGATTAAAACTTGTACGCGTGTCATGGTTTACGTCGTTCATGCAAATTGATGTAATAATTGCAATTAAATCCGCTAAATTTACGGAAACGCGTATACTAACCGCAAATTTGTCACGTTGTGCAGTTAATTTAATGATTTGGGTTTGATTAACTATACAACCGGATTATAAATTTGCTAGGAAAATATGAATGTCAGAAACTATCGTCGTGGTCGTACGGTTACTAAAATTGCATCGAATGCCAGTTGCGCCATGATGGAAATTAAATTAAACGTTAAAAAAAATTGAATGTATTGGTTTACTGCTCGTTCGTTAATGTGATTGTTTATTCAGTTGTTATCTTATTTGTTTATTTGTCATTGATTTTGTTTATTTACTTGGCATTGTTTGCTCGTTTGTTATCGTCTTTTTCCCTTCGTTGTTATTGTTTACGTTTATTGTTTTGTTAGTTTTGTTTATTCCATGTATTTGATTTTTTAGTCGCACATAGGCACACACACACACACACACACACACAAACGGTAAATGTAATACAAAACTAATATAAAGTACGACTGCTTGCATCTACGAGTATTTTCACACTTCATAAATTCATATCATTTTTTTCGTTTTATGGTTGAATATTAGATTATAGAGTACAGTTTAATTCATATTGCCGATATGATTAATTTATTTTTTATTGCTCGAAGGGCGCCGGGTTAAATATACATCATTATAAATACATATTGATTATTTGATTCCACCGCACTTTTAATTAAGAACAAAATCCGGAACATTAATTAACTTGTAATTATTTGCGCGTGATTTGCTTGTTTGTTTTCTTACGGTTTCGTGTTGTGCAATATTTTTTCGATTATTCAACGCAGTTTAATACTTCACTGCTTTCAAAATCACGGATTTATACGAATTTGATCAACACAGTTCTACCCTAGTTGCGACATTATTCATTTGTTTATCATTTCGATTATATATATATATATATATATACATATCAATAATATTTATTGACGAAAAAGCCAGAAATAAAACCTAAACGATATTGACATCACAAGCGAAGAACTATTTGCGATAGGTTGAGCATTAATAAAAATAGCATCGATTTGGTGGTTTTGTTTTACTGCTAAATTTAGTTTTTGCGTCGTTGCAGTAAATCAATACAGGGATTATTATTTTATGAAACATTTGAAATGAAATTAAAAATCGCAAACAAAAATAATGGTCAAGACGATTTGACTCCAAACACTACAAAGACGGCCAACAAATTATAGTCTCGCGATTCGTATTTTCCATCCCATTTTTCTTTCCCACTGAACCCTTTTTTGTCCTTCCACACTCCAGGGATTCAAAGTTCACTACTTCGCCTTATGGCGAAAGAGTATCAATTTCCGCCTGCCGAGTCGGCATTAAGATAAATCTGAAAGCATACTTTGCAAGTAGTTGGTCTTCAAACTGGAAATTTTGTCTCCCTAGTTTCGTAATGTAAAAGCGAATTTGAAACTCGAAATCAGACGATCGCCGAACGCGCAATGTTAATTATTGGCAAAAGATTCCGCCAAGCCAAAACTGCATGAAAATCGTCGATCGACCGACGTTTGTCCGGCGATCAACCGCGAACCGCGCGCGTCCGTGCAATTTCGGCCTGCGGTCATAATTGAAACGATAATGAAAGCGCAATTCGTATTGGATTGAGCCGATTGGCCGGAATGCCTGGCGCAGGTCCAGCCCGCGTCCGCGGATATAATACAGTCAGACGTATTTATTTTGCCCGAAGCGGGGTCGGCGGGTCCGTGCGCGCGATGGAAATCGTCGCCTCGGGCTCGACAAGACGCCGCCGCCGCCGCTTTGTGCTACTTCGATGCCAAAATGTCTCGCCTTTTTCTGTCTGAAACGAACTGGATCGTAGAATGGAAATCATTAACCGCGATATGAATTTTTCACAGTTCAATCTCTTCTTCGCGCCAAGCGATATTTTTAACAGTTTATTGTCGTAAAATATGCGATCGTCGCGTTGAATTAGCGCGCGCGCCGTTGTAATCCTTGGACGGAAAACAATTTGTGAGTTAAACTGAAAAGTGAAGCAAAGTTGGTCGGGTATGATACCTGGATGGGTCACCCGTATTTTTCAACATTCTATTACAAACGTTCGAGTAAAACATTTCATAAACAAAAAATTGCTTATTTTGTGGCGACGACCGAAATCTCAAGGTCACGCTTGTCAAAACAAAACATTTCGCTCCCAAATTATGCCCGGCTTGTCCCGCGACCAATTACGTTTCCGGGATCCGCAATCTTGTACCCAACTGAACGCGTTCGGGAGTCAAGGCGTAAACGGAACGATTGACGTAGTTCGAGATTTTGTTGCAATCAAGCCCGTGCGCGATCCGATGAATTTGTCTTGCGAACGCAACGAGAATAATTTGAGGCCACGGATGAAATCAAAACGGAATCCGTTTTTAGTTTGGGCACATTCGGTGATCGTGCAGCTTGTCCCATTACGTGTCTCAAATACGGATCACCAAATTGTGCGATAATTTGCATTTCAATTTTCACGCTGAATCCAAATACGCGGACGTGCTTTAAGAAAGATTCGTCTAGGTTTTTATTATGCACGAAGACTTATTAAGGTCCCGCTTTCTTCTAATTAAAATCCCAAATGAAAGTTAAATACTTTTTGTCAGAAATGTATTATTATATATTTTTTATTATATCTTGTATGGGTTTTTAGTTGGGAGTTCTTTGATTGATAACGTCCAAATGAAGGATGGAAGGTGCAACCAGAGAAGGGTATTGAAGTTATATTATGAAAATGAAAAATACTGAAACAAATTTAATTTTTTAATCAAAATAATTTTTGCCGGTAGACGACAAAAAAATTGTCATAGACTTTTCGAAATGCATACATAGAGAAAACAGTTATGTTATATTTATACCAATTGGGATAGAATCTACAGAAGGTTATAATTGTTTAGGTTATATCTTTGTCATTGCATTAATATATACGTTAATATAATTTACTGTTGAAAAGAATGAACACCATCCAATCCGAATTCGTCATGTCTATAACGTTACAACTTCTATTTTACGAAATTACATAATGATTATTAAAATTACGTTTGATAGCTGCACTAAATATCGCGTAAATAATATTAAACGTAATGTTACGATTACATACTATTTCTGTTATGTTCATTTTAGATAATGTAATAATAATCACAAAATATTTACGGTATATTTGGCGTTAATACAATATAAGTAGTTTTCTCCGTGTAAATACAATTGTTAATGTTTACAATATTATTCAATTCTTCTATTTATAAAGAACATCGCAGATCTCTTGAAAATGAAAACACTAATTTTAGTAATATACATATATATGGTGCCCTCTTCAGGAAGTAGCTAATACAATATTTGTTGACTTCATACAAGTCAAAATTATATTTTGGTGAGTTTTACCAATAACTTTGAGTTGATATACTGCTACTAAAATATATATATATATATATAAAGAAAAAGAATACAAAAAGCATAATCGAATATCAATCGAGTTAATTTTGTGTAATTGCACTCGAATTAACACAATTTTTGAATAATCAACCCAACTATAGAATTGAGCGTAACTCATCAACAATTAGTATTGCTAATCCGCCGGTGAACGGATGGTCATCGACTAATCCACTTATACGAAGCATATTCGGCGTGGATACGTTCTTTTCACAAACTTAACCCGTCCTATACTGGCAAAAAGAATTCCGATTTCACGTAACAACGGATAAGCATATTTTAGCACGACACTGATGTGGACTCGGTCTTTTGAGGGTGATCAAAATCTAATGCTCAATGTAACGGTTAATTGAGCGACAAATTAGTTTAACTGAAAAGGGCTGTATGAACTTGGTGAAGAGACACCGCCGGTGCGTCGCAAAAACTCGCTTTCATCTCTTTGCAAACAACTGATTAATAAAAACATTCAAAAATGAATAATGTTTTTCAAATTCCAGCGTTCTAATAAAATTATTTATATATAATCGAATCCCCCGACAGTGATAAAATCGAACCGCGCGTTAATGCAAATCCATTCATAATCATTCTGTAGGGATTCCCTTATACCTTGTCGAAAATCTCCCAGTGATTAATTTTAGACTATTTGAATTCAGTAATAAATACGGGACAAAAACATGTATTTAATCACCTGACTTTCTTATGACGTTTCAGTGTTATTTACACTGAAAGAAATAATCCTGCAAAACTTTACCGGACAATATTGTAAACATCGGATAAAGGAAAAATTTTTTAATAAATACATAAAAATATTATTATTTTTATTAAATTGTATGGTAATTTTTATCACATTTATTGAAGTTTTAACCATACTTTATCATATTTCTTTACATTTTTTCCCTTTATCCAATGTTTACAATATAGTATGGTAAAATTTGCAGGATTATTTCTTTTGGTGTAGAAAATGTCTATATATTATTAGAGCCAACCCCAAAGGATACATTTGGTCATACCGTATTTGTAGCTCTATTCTTCTCAGCTGGTTTTTTCATTACCAAAATTACTTAATACACACAATTCTGTTTCTATACTCGTCATTTAAGTTCTCAAGCAACTTTGGATGTACCAATAAAATGAAATACTCGATATTGTGTGCCGAATAACGATTTGGATCAAAAGATTTTTTTAAATATATACACACACCATTCGTCTCAATCATAAATTGCCTATTAATATAGATATTATACAGTGTAATTCAAGTAAATTTATTGTCTGGAATCAGCAAATGGAATGATATAGAAGATTGATAAAAGCGTAAAATTTATTGTCTAATATTGTATCGTCAAAAGCGTTTTTTGCTCAAACGAAATCGCAATTTCTGTTCATCATTGACAAATCGATCTAGTTTATAAGTCGATAACATAGTGGTGCTGGCGCTGCAGTTTTTGAAACCCAATCGACCGGCGCAAATACATCGCTTCGACTGGCGTTTATAATAACGTTCAAGTATGAATGAAAATAATTTGCAAAATAAAAAGCAACAATTTTCTTCACTCATATTCTTTTGTGACATTTTAATTTTTCATCAGTCGTGGTTTTAATACTATTTATTGCAAATCATTTTAAAAAAATTGTAAATAATCTACTCAGATGAATTAAAATCATTGTAATTCAATTGAAATAAAAAATGTAAACATTAAATAAAACAAACGAAATTAAAGATTGTTGTTAGTGAATTAAAAGTAGTTAAATATTTAAAGTAAAAATCAGTGTTTTTCTCACATGATTAGCGTTGCATGAAAAGTTTCCTCTATATCTGTCAAAATAAAATTTTTAAAAACTATAAAATCATGCCATAATAAATATGAATTTTGATCAAAAAACTGAACCAAGTTAACTTTAATACCGAATAAAATTAGTCATTTCTTTTATTCATTAATAATTAATATAAATCAGTTTTTAGATTTTTATTATAATACGACACGTTATTAGGACTGTAAAAGCGCGTAACATTTATATTATTAACTATGTAATATTTAATATTGATAAGTTAAATATTTAAATTAACGATGCAGGCGTATTTAATATCCCCACTATTTTGTGAATCCGGTCAAGTTTCGACGAACTTTTTTTTGCGTACTGGAACATATTAGCAACGTTAATCTCATAATATATAGACATTTTCGAGGCATATAAACCGAATTAAGTACAAGCAGAAAAATGTTGCATTAAAAATTACTGAAAGTTTCGTAAAATATTATAAAAAACACAGTAACTCACGGACAAAACAAAAATTCAGCCGGAAAATATCGAAATTTTTATTAAACCTTGATGAATGTTTGTAAATATATACCGAGAATTCATCAATGTTTACAGTAAAAGATCAGTATTTTCTGACTGAAATTTTTGTTGTCCGCGACTTCTACGTTTGTAATACACGGAGAAAAATAATATATTAATGACAACAAACTAAGAATTGTTGCCCTAAATTAGTTGGATTGAATACATTTTTACTTGCATTAACAACAACATTTGTTGTAATACAAATTTCTTAGTTAGATCAAGTAAAAATCTTGCTGTACATATATTAAATACGTTATGTTGTTGTCCCAGCAATTTTTTACTTGAGAGAACTATTTCTTTTCTCCGTGTAATATTTCCTGAACTTTCAGTACTTTTTGATGCAACATTCTTCTGCGTGTGCAATAACTTAACTGAAATAATCACTTAACAGATTCAACAAGCATATAACTAACAAAACGCAACGAAATGCTACGATGTGAACTCCTCAAATTCATTTCGTATGTATTGAAGCGAAGCACAATTTGCCGGGCTCCGCAATCGGATGGGTGACCCTTTCCGTCGCTTTGTGCCCGCGCGGCGACAAACTTTCGGCAACATTTTTTCATTACGCCCGACCTTTTCGAATCGCTCATCCTCCCTTTCGCCGGACCAGTATATATCACTAATCTCGTAACAAATGAGAAATAGACTGCATTCAAGTTGGCGCGCCTCGAATTAGAAACCGTGCAAAATAGAAACGAAAATAAACTGCGGATCCTGAACGTTATTCCAGGGTCGCGAGTGAATTTCAATCGCAGAACCGATTGAAACTTCGGCCGAATTGGCGAGAGGTAAAAAGTAATTTGCAAATTTAATTTGCGCGCACGTCCGGTATCTAATTTATCTCGATGAACAATCTGCAATAAAAATCCCGCGGATAAAGCAAAGCCCGTCCCCGACAAGGGAAAAAAAAAGGTAAACGGGGCGGCGGACAGAACTGGATTAAATATTACACGTAACGTGCGAGCTAATTCGTTCGTTTCAACCGGGATCTTAAAGAGCAGCGAAAAATCGTGGAAAGTTGGCGGAGAGAAGCCCCAGTGACGCCGTCGGAGCATAAAAATACGGATATAATGAGATTTGACATGGAAGCACTTCGCACGACCGATGCGGGGGTGGGGGGTGCGGGCGTAAGTCGAGAGGGTTAGACGGGAAACCTCGAGACCCCTCGGTCGGCGGGGACGCGAAACCGATCGGCAGAGGGCTGCGTTCAAATTAGCAAAAACGCGCTCGGTTTTACGTTTCGTGGATATATTTGTTAACGCCTGCGAACCACGCGCGAAACCCGAGGCCGGAGTTGCGATCGATCGTGTATTTTGGCGCGCGACAATGCGACGAGCCGTTAATTGTCATTTAAATCCGGCCGTCGTTGATTTTCCAAAATATTCAAACTAAACTCCTTGGTCGGAACGGAACGACGAAGGAACGAAAAAGCACTCGAGGAGGAATCGAACTGGGCGTTGACGAGTTTACGCGAGACACCGGCCGGGCTCAAATTGCAGTAACGTGAAAGGATGGGTCTTAAAACTTTGCGATGAGATTATCTGGGCGCGCGGTACGTCCTGCTTGTGTGTGACAATTTTGCACAAAAATAGCGCACGTTGCAGCTAATTATGCAACGCAACCAGTCCATAAACGGAATTGGTATATGAAATTTGCTTTAACCCCGCCGTACTTGTATATACACGCCGTCAAAAAGTATTCAAAAGTTGGTTTTCGACGCGTCGTGTTTAAAGCAATGAGGACGATTTTTCGCCGCGTAAAAGTTACGCCTTGCAGTTGCACAACGTTGATATTATTACACTTTCGATAAGTGTTTGCTCGATAAAATTATTGGCGCCATTAAACGTCTTGTTTAATTTGCATTCGCAGCGTTCTAAAAACCGCCGTTAACAGTATTATTATTCCCTAAATTCGCCGACCTAAAAACCGTAACTTTCATAAAGAATTATCCCGTTTTCTCTTAGAATACAGTTTCTATTACAAGAGCAGCAATTTTTCGGATTTCATTTTAATGAACCCAAGTTACAGTCTTACGAACGTTCATTTCTGAATTTCAACTTTTCCCATGCAAATTGTCCAATTTGTTTGTCTCGGTACAACCCTCAACAACAAAACGCATCTCTTTCCGATCGCCCTCGATATTCGTTAAAATAATTTCACGAAATTCGAATCCGCGTTGTTTTTTCGTCTTTCAATTTTAACAACATTCCGCGATGCAGTTTTGCGTTGATATTTGCTGACGGCAAACGAGAGTAATATAATATTTTACGTCGCGGAAATGGAATATGCACATGTACACGCGCACCGCAAGTAACAAAAAGAGGTTATTAATGTTTATTTACAAGCAACAACCTGAAAGCCATCATCGCGTTACTGAATTTCGCATTACGTTTGGCCGTTGATAAAATCGCGTTCGCAACAAGCAGAAGATATTGCGTCGCAACGATACGCAAGGTTATATTGACATTTCTTGGCATTATTATAAATTCGCTCGGCAGTAATTAGCTAATTAATTTATTTCATTAATTGCACGTGCGTTTAGAGAAAGAAAAACACGCCGTTGAAAATGTATCCCGCCTGAGTCGGCAGGGCTTGTGCAATTATCATTTATAACCCGCGCCACGATAAACAACATTTTTCGAAATAAAAACGCGCTCGGCGTCTGGCTTGTTATTGACCGGGCCGCGCATTGATTTGTTCAGGCATTTGCGCTTTCACCGCTGAAATTTCTTCAGACAAAATGCTTCAGGCAAATCGGGATAATTGCTCTGGACAAGACTATATGAAGCGGCGCCTGAATTTGGGCTACTGGCTTTGACCAAACGGGATCGGTATATGGTAGAATACCAACCAGTTTGTTGTTTTGACAAGCGTCGTTTGAGTTGGTTTTGCAGTTTATAGCCTCAAAGTATCATTTTCGTTTTCAAATTTCACAAACGTTCGATCAAAGAATTCTCTTGCGATACACCGAAAGAAGAAATCCGCGAGTAAAAATCGTAAAAGATAACCAAAGCGCTGCTCCATTCGGAACAAAATTCAATACAGTATCTTATCTTTCTTCATACCAATGCTCGTCAGTCCGTCTCTATCTAATGTACAAAAATTACATACTAACGTGAAAGATGCGCGATTGCAATTTTCGTTTTATAACGCCTATCGACACAACCTCTTAATTACTTCAACTTAATACGACTTGATATTGATATTGACTCTTGAAATTATACCTCAATATCGCACGATTTTCTTTATGATAACAATCACGACATTTTCACGGAAAAAAATAAGGCATTAAATTTATACAAAAATTGTTTTGTTTTAAAATAGTCAAAATATGTTGGATCTACTACGAAGTGTGTGTTGATTGTATACGGTTTTAGGCATACCGTGTTTATAAACACAGCGGCTATTTTTCCTCAAAATGCGATAGTTTTTATTCAAACAAATTGGTCGCTTTAATTTTACAAAGTTCATGTGTTGAATTAACACCGTGTAGTCAACATGGTCATTTAGTGTTGCATTTATATAATTATTTTTTCCCGTGTTGTTGTTGTATTATAATGCTCTGCTTAAAGAATAATAATTTCAGAAAAACAACCAATTTATACATGTATATGCATATTTCGTGTATGCGCGAACGCGTAAGATATTAATTTAAGTTGGGTACACCAAGATTCAAATATAAATACTACTCGCCCTAAAATTACGCCCCTAAATTTTTGTTAGCTTCAATTAGAAGGGACTGCGAGAGACGCTTTTGAATTAAAAAACCATTCGGATTTAACACTCAGCATGTTCCTGTGAAATACGTAACAAATGTTGCCCAATCCATTATATTATTCAAAAATTAATGCAGTACTCGCACCGAAGCGTTAAAACAGCGTTAAAAATATAGATTTTCATTCGTAACCGCGAACGAACTTAAGATTTTAATAAATCAACGAGAAATGTTGGAGAAGCGTTCGTTTCAAGTTGAAATTGTAAAATGACCTGAATCTGACCCGCGTGTTTAATCTAATTTAAGTTAACTCATGAATTGTTAATGACACTCTTTCTCCGTAAATTAGCAAATTGCCAAATTCTGCACAAAAAAGGAACCCGACATCCACATTAACGGAATTATGCGCGGGCTCTGTACTTTCAATGTTCAAAATATGATGATTATTTACAAAAAAATCGTACCTTTAACATTATTTTATTGTTCAAAAGCCAGCACATAAATGCATTGTAATACCGTTTACGTTTAAAAAAGTGTAGTTGCGGTGAAACGAGTCCTTGTTTTATTGCAGTATACAAGCGGGCTGAGAAAAAACAGCTATCTGAAGAAAATATCGTAAATATTTCAGTAACAAAAATAACACGCGTCAGTAATAATATTACATACTAACATGTTATTCATCATTTTCATGTCAACAGAAAGTGCAACTTTTATGGAGTTTGTGCACGAGCGAAAAAGTTTCTGTAATCTCTATCAAATAATCAAAATAAAATCACTAATGCGTAACAAACTATAACGACAAGAAGGCTAATAAAACTAAATATATATCAGCAAACTATATTTAAAATCAACGTTTGATTTATTTTCAAATGGAAATGAAAATCTCGCGTAACATAATTTTAATTAATTAAACGATTCTTTTCAGATTGCATATATATATATGTATATAATTTCAAAATGCATATTGTTAATTAAACTGTTATACCATATATGCAGAATATAGTTAGAATTAAACTTTTCAAAAGCCCGGCTGTTTGAATCTTTTTACGCTGATACTCACAAAACTTTCTAACCAGTACATTTTTGAAGATTAGAAGCATATAAAATTTCACCATCCAAGTTATATACAACGCTCACTGCAATTCAGTGTGTGTGAAAATGCACGCGTGTACGTGAGTTACATACAAATAAGTAATATTTCAGAGTTAATCGCGAGGAAAATGAATGATTCCTTTATTCCGTAGAAAAATGCATAGACAAAAACGTGTAAATTATGAAAAAAAGAAAAGGACAGAAACCAGTATTCTGTATCATAATTAATATTTATATATAAAGACACAGATAAGACAATAGACAAAGTACCGAAATATTTTGAAATACTACTCTAAAAATGAATGAGTGGATATAAATAAATTGTATTACATTGTCTTCTTATAAATAAAATTCATAGTCATGACAATTACTTGTACTAAACGTTAAGTCGATCATAAATCAAACAACGTGTTTTGAAAATCAAACTTTTCCCACTTGACACGATAATATTATTTGGTTCACACGATATCGTTATCGTCGACTTTCTTTCGCGCGTTTACAAAATAAGCGCTTTTTAAGAAACCCTGCTATTAACCGCATCGAATACAAAATACATATAAATGAATATCACAAATTTCACTAACAATGTTCGTTATAATAAATTCGACTGTTTATTTAATTTAATTTGCCTCAACCCATGTTCACGCATCGAAAGCGCCAGTGTTGGCGTTGCAATTACGCCGCATAATTGCGTGCATTATTTATTCATATTTATGCACTGGCGAGATGTGTCCTGTTCGACAAAATTTCGGTGGCTTTTTATATCTCCCCTCGGTTGTGACGCCACGAAGCGTTGATAAATACTAGGCGGAAAAAATGACGGAAAGGGGCGCGCGGATCGATGACGCAATGAGCCCGCGAGTCACGAAAGAACCGGAAGCTCGAAACTCTTGGCGTCGACTTGTTCTCCGCGCTGCTCCTCGCGCACGTACACGCGAGCCATGTGAAACTTTTAAAGTACATTGTTGAAGATCTCGAGAATGATACATTTTCTTGCGGCGCGACGTTTTGCTCCAGTGCCGTCTGACGGGTCTCGAGTATTGCATTAAACGCCGCAAAACACAAGCATTGAAATTGCAGTCACGTCTCGGATCGGTTCCAATCAAATCAGTTCCGTCGCGTTTCGTTCGAAAAAGTCAAACGCAATTGGTCGGACGCAATTCAATGACTCTTGAGCGCGACGCGTCGTGCTAAACAGCGGACAACGCCAAACCGTTCGTTCCGCGTCGTTGGCGGAAGTTTGGACGGGTATTTCGGGGGGCGGCGGAGGCGCCGCGCCGGACCAACTCGCGTTATTAATTCATCCACTTTTGTCGTCGACGTGATTACAAGTTTCGCGGCAAGCAAAATTGTCTCGTGAAATAAAAATGGCCTTCGTTTTAATTACCAGCGTCGGTCCCAGGAGGCCGCAATCGGTGACATCAGCGACGCGACGACGGAGCCTTTCTTTCGGCTTAATCTTATTCCCGCAGACCCGGAAGAGACGGTTCAAAAGCCAACTTTTTGTTGGCTGAGCAATGCTGCGACAATTTCGTGCGCGTATCCATGACCCGAGTCAATAATAAATTAGTTGCAAGCGATGCACGCCAAGCGCAACGCGCCTGACGAGTCAAATTGTCGGTGCCGAGTTTCGTTTTCGGCCTATCGACTTTGGAATTTGAATTGTTGCTGCGAGTGATGCTGTTCACGATAACCCGGCGCGAACAAGGTGGGAAAATTTATTTGTTCGTCAAAACGGGGACGATCAAATTGAAGCTATTAAAAACTTTGACGAGATTCAAATCTTTTCCGGACTCATAGTCCTTCTGAAAAGGATAATTTCTGTTATCAAACCGGCGTCCACCGTGAGCACCGGGTCCGGAGTGTTTTCGGTCTGGAGCGACCTTTTATATAAACTACGCGCTTCAAGATCATTTGGTTTTGCTTGAACCGCTTCGTTTGAACTATGTTTAGATATTGGGAAATTAAATACAAACATTAATTGTATCAACCCGTGATTGTATCCGCATCAATGGATATCTTAGATAATAATCTAATTTGAATTATCCTCTTGTTTACAGATTTAATGATAACGTTACTCGTCAAAAGATATCACAATATAAACTGCATCTTACTCGATTTCAATGTTCGATTCATTACTGTCCAACTTCGAGACGCGGTAAAATTACTCGTCAAACAAATGTGCATGACGTTTCAAACGATGATTATCAACGAATCGTATTTAGACGAATAATAATCATTTTATGCAAGGTAAATTTACACGTTTTAAAGGTAATATTCTTTAGGATATAATGTAATAAGAAATTATTGCTATCAAAGTAAAATTCAATACACTGAGAAAATTAAGTATGAAAAATTACTATCCAAAATACTAATTTGGATTTATAAGCGACAAATCGTCGAATTTACTATTTTTATTAGTAATATTTTCAGATAAAGTAGTAAATTCTATAC
>JABFQC010002788.1:0-15326 GCA_022817085.1 Psilanteris sp. ZL-2020
TATAATTAATATTATTTTGAGGCTAAGGAGACATCTTGTTTCCTAATAATTAATATAATTTGAATTTGAACAATTTGTGTCATTAATAATTATTTCCGGGATTTGAACCCTCGTCTCGACTTTAAAGTATGTACTCTAACCACTGAGCTACTATGACTTGTAGTACACAATGACAAAATAGACTTCTTAAGGCAAAAATGCTTAATACGAGTAATTATGTAATAGTTCCTAGCCAAAATATACAAAGTAAATCTAGTCTGGTAATCTTATTTCAGAACTATCCAAAATCTATTAAGTTTTTCTAAAAACAAACTACTAGAGTTTTCTTACAGCAGTTATTAGGCAATAATTTTATAGATTTATCTAGACTAGTGAATCCATTCAAAATCTGGCTAGAAGCTGGTTTAAACTAGGCAAAAACTAGTCTAATTTTTACTTGGGTAGATGCATTATTCTCCGCGGTTACAAGCCACGGTTAGCTTTTATTGTTTTTCGCATCACGACTTGCGTGTCAAAGCGTTTGTTTATACTCGACCGTGTTTGTTTGTCGATCTTGCACGTCACGATAAAGCATTCTTATCTCGCAAATTTATGTTGTTTTACGGGAAAAATATATTAACGCGAGCGTGATTTCATTGCCGTCGTATATACACGCGTGCGTTTTTCGTTTTCAGTGCAAACTCCCGCCAATGTTCGCGGTTCGCTAAGATAATGTCGTTAATTAAATTCAGATAATTACGAGTCGCGCTGTTTGCTTTCGGTATGCTGCTTTGTTTATCTTCATTATATTCTTGGATTCTGCAAAAACTTTGCCCGATTAATGCGCAGGTTCAAGTTTATGTAAATATTGAATCATCCGAATGACACTGAATGAAATTGCACGAAACTAAGCACATAATTTAATTATTCATACACGAGCGTGGTGCAAAAAGAAGCACGAGTTCGGGTAAATATTATGTCATATAACTTACGCTCGGTTCATCTTCCGCAAACGATCGCGAACTATTTGTCTTTTCTTTTGCGCGCCGTGAAAATCCGAAAAACATCCCTTCTTCGTCCGCCTTTTTAACGACCTACTTAGTTTTGGCGGAAAATTTCGTCGTCTCGCGCGAAAATATCTCCAGCCCCGCGTAATAAAAAAAATGTATAAATTAATTTATCGCGGTTTAATTTGGCTCGCGCAACTAAAACCCCCGGCTAAATAATCTGCGGTCGTAAAAAAAGTTATATGAAAAGCGTAAAACTTTAATATTAATAAATTAGCCCCTGGTAAGATGCCGCGCGGTTATACCGGCGTGCGTAAACGGTTGCAGTCGGCAGGCGCAACGTGGGAGAATTTACAGCGTTCCACAGGAGCCGCGTCATAAAAAGCATATAATTCGTTTAATACTACACAACCTGTGACGCCACTTGTTTCGTATTCAGGACACTGCGAGTTTACCACTGACATTGGCCCTATTCCACACTTTTGCAATGCTTTATCACGCTGGCTTACCTTTACCGCGTTTGGCATCATGTCAAACTTTCGTGTTTCCATGATACTAGAGATAACCGCAAAGAACTCGACCTATTTTATTTACTGGTTTATTGGGAAAAAAATGAAAAAAAAAGAGACAGTAATGAGGAATCGATGAATAACAATTTTTTGATGCGTTTCGTGTGTGCAATAAAACAGAGTAGGGTGATTCGCGCGGAGAAAGGAACTTTTTCTATTGGGTATTTCATACACAAGGTCCAACATTATTTAGTTTTTATACGACTTTACGATAATTTTCTTTTGCATGTGTGAATGTTTAAGTAAGCTATTTTTAATTCCGTCGTCCTTTTATGTATAGATACATTTAATTTTGTATTTAAGTTGAAAAAAAATGTTTTTATTTTTATACCAAAAAACATGATATTTCAATTGCTTTAATAAAATTAGTTTACAAAAATAAATTATTCGACTTTTGAAATATTGTATAGTCAATTGTTAAATTAATTTCTTGTCAGAGTATATTATATAAAATTACGTAAAGCGATTGAATAACTTATTGATATTTGTAAGTAAATTTCACATTATATATATTTTTCTATACTTTAAAATGATTTTGTTATAAACACGATCTTAATTGGTTTATAATCCCTAAATGAATGTTGTTAACAAAATTACAATGTTAAGAAATAAAAGATTTTAACTGGCGGTTATCTTTTAAAGTGGTGCTTCTCGTGCGAAAAGTGGTGACCTTTTTCAGTCGGAATTGGTTAAATTGAGAAGATTGTTCTGGTTCAAATTACTCAGGTTGTGCGACCGTTTAATCAAATTAATTATTAAATTGTTTGACTCGAGACCGGAAATTGATGCGATTATCACAAATGCGTACTTTTAAGGACCGTGGTATTAGATTACAGTGCTATTGAGCATCAAAGGCGTGTTGTGAGAAAAAAAACTGTCGTCGCTATTTCAGTATACGTTCAAAGAGTTTTCATTTAACTTCGTGTATGTATCTTTTCCAATATAAAGACAAATTATTGAAAACTTAGCTCGAATATATATGAATTATTGATGACATACAGAAGAACGCTTTCCTAAATTACTGCTTTGGAAAGTTCATAAATTAAATCACCGTTAAGCAATGATTAATGAAATCGTAATTTGTATAACATAAAATTGATAGTTGTATATAGAAAAACACATGCCTTATTTTTATATTGATAACAGACATGTTTATTTTATTAATAGCATCGAGAGGATCTTTTTACAAAGTAGTTATGTAATAGTGTATTTCATTTACGTCAATGTAACAACAATTTATTATAAAAATCGTTAAAATGCTGACGCAAAAAACTTTGATGTTATATTAATTAAATAATACGCCAATGTTTCTATTCCACAAAAATATACACGAACAATATTTTAGATCGATAAATAAAAAACCATATTAAACACAAATTATTGAAGTTTATTGTTTTTTTCAACGACATTTTTTTCACGATCCCATATAGTTGTAAATTATATTTTTATTAGAATGAATTGACTTTTTTCGTTCGAGTAAAAAAATCTAATTCATTTAAATGAATTGTTTTCATTCATTTGTGTTTGATACGACTCAATTTTTTGCGTTAACTTTTTTATAACCAACTTTCCAATTCATAGTCGATCAATATAATTTTGGACATTTGTCAGATATCGATCTTCAGAAACTATAACTGGACAAAATTTTAGAACGCGTTTCAATTAAATTGAACAAATTGATAACTTAATATGAAAATTTATTAACTGTGAATATCGGTTTCTAATTTAATAACAACTAATAAACAATTGTTAAAGTTAATAATTAAATATATAAAATTATGATTCCATATATCTTTAATGTAGTATGTAAGTAAAGTACAAACAATGGAATATAAAACGATGAAACATGTTCCCTGTATAATAAAATTTTAAATTGTTTAATACTCTAATAATGCAAAATTTTATGATTCAGAACTTAATAAATTTTCTACGTTCTAATTTGCATGGTTTTCTAAATATGAACAGCTATAAAATTAATCAATTGAAACCGAATTCACAAACATCAACGAACACAATAGTCGAAAAAAAAACGTAATAATTTTATAATATTCTTTGAAGGATGTACAAAGAGCAATTTTATCTTTACCAATACGTGAATACTGTTGACTGCAAATACCAATCGAATAACTCTTTCGGTATAGATAACTCTATTACGTATTCCACTCCCCATAGTTTCAGCCCACTAGGTACGTACCTGAAATGAAAAAGTGTATATTCATTATATAATGAAATAGATTTAAAATTGTCGATTTTATCAATGAAAATTTTTGTCAAAAGAGCATACATGTACAAATAATTTACATTATATATGAACTTCTGCTTAGATTAAAAGTATACATTAAATTAAACAAATTTGTATAAAAAAAGAAAGAAATATTAAAAAAATGTAAAATTTTAAAGAATACATTTTGCAACAGCTTTCTCGGCAATTGATTAATGTTTAGAATATTTTTAATAATTTTATTTCTGTGCGTTACGGTGTTCATAAATCTTTTAGATATTTATTTTAAAGGTAGTTGTATATATCATGATTATTAGAGCACTCTAGTAATTATCGTCATAATTTTCATAATTATTTCCAAGTCTTTTTTTCTCCGTGCAGTTAATGTAACTATCCTTAATATTCTGATTTCAAAACGGTCTTATTTTTAAGACAAAATCAGCACATTTTTATTTTCATATCGCTCGTATACCTTTTTTATTATCTTCATACAAATAACTTTTATATATAGTATACAATTTCTAATTCATTTAATGACACAAACAATAAGCGATTCTCGTCAACCGCGCGAGCCAAAGCAATTGACGAGATGTATGTATATTTGACAAATATGTATTTCTCGTCAAACGCACACCGCGATTTCGTTGCGGAAAACTGACGTATTTCATCATTCCCCCTACACCTGAGTCTGAAAACAAAACTTCACCTCGCAACAATATGTACATTACTTCCAAACAATTCCATCGCCATCCTGTGCACCCTGCGTCAAATCCTGGCCCCACTTTAAGGTTTCCCATACGAGCCCCATCATCCAGCCCTATATATCTCGACACAAACGTAGGGGGCGAAATGCATTTACACACCCTTCTGAATCCCCACCGCTCGTTATTCCTTGGAATCAATAGTCGTCCACGTGTAATTGCAAGCTTGAATTTTTCGTGGGTGGTACGGTATCTCGCCAAACCCAAGTACAAAATAAAAAGAGTTTCTGTAACGTGAACCAAGTATAATCCCAGAGTCATAACGCTCCGTTCCATGTTAAGTAGTTCGTTTTATCTTACGGTTTTTGTGTTTTTCTTTTTTTTTTTGACTTCACAGAGATCCTAAAAAGGCAACACCACACTCGTTTGTTTTCCTATTCTTATAAGTGTTTAACTGGGGTTTCAGTTATTTTGACTCAAAAGGTGCAAGTAAAATTCCATTTTGGTTTCTGTTAATCCAGAACTTTGTCTCCCTAGGACGTAAAACAAACTTTTCATGCGACGTTAAATTGAACATTTCGGTTTTTCAATTTTGAAAATTAAAATATTTATATCATATCGATGTGACTTATTATATTGAAATTAACTAACAAAAAAGGAGTCCTGCTTTTATTTGCATTAATTATTTTATATATATAATTTACGATACGAACAGTAATTTTCAGTGTCACAAAATCGGATTTCAGTTTATAAAATAATCGGTGGATGCGCGATTTATTAACGAAATTGTCTCTGAAACCCAGATGTTTATCGTTATCATTAAAAAATTAAGACGTAGGAAATCCGTAGGAAATGAATTTTTAAATATCACAGGCGCAAAAACACACGAGGCATCGTTCGAACGTTGTAACCAGCGATTAAGCGGCAAAAGGTTGGCACTTTTACCGTCGGTAATTGAATGCAACTTTGATAAATGTAATTTATCGCGATGCCGTGGATATAAACTTGAATTTATTTGTTGAATATTTAACGTGGATGGATAGTTTTATGTCGGCGTGCGGTGCCCACGCGGAGCGTGTGCTCGCTCGACCATTTTATAGGTTAGTTTCGACTTACGTAATCGTGTCTTTAACGTAATGAACGACACATCGGGCGTCTGCAAAATCTTAAACAAATATATTTTTTATTGTAATGCGCGTGCTCAAAAAACGAACGTATAAACGCGCGCAGCGCGCGAGTACGTTACGTGCGCGAGAGCCAAATTTACGTCGGAAATGTTACGCACGCGACATCGAGGAGGAGAAAGAAAAGTGAATTTGGCGAATTGAATTTTAAAACCGCGAGTTTACGAAAACACGACTGATAACAAGCATTTTGTTTAACGAGTTATCTTTAGATTTCGGAACGCGCTTAATTTATGACGTTTCGAAAATCAATACTCGCCGAGGGATCCGGCAAACGCACGAATATGATATTAAAATAAATGATTCTTTCGCTGGCTCAAAACACGCATTTTTTGTATACGATATTTCTAAACATTTTATGACATGTCATTCCGTAGGTTGCCAAGCGAGACGCAAAAAAATAAATACACAAATATACGTATTCATAAACGTAATACTAAATGATGCAATGAAAGTAGTCGTTAATATTGAGAACTGACGAGTATTTCTTACATAGTTTGTATCGTTATTTTTCATGTTAAACGCAATCAGTCGCAAAGCGAGGGTCGAATGAAAAATTAAAGCGCATTTCAATGCTAATATTGTCGTGGCTTATTTGATTTTCAAATTTGATATATTAATATAAAATGTATAATATAACGTCCATTTGTATAATCATAAGGCAAATTGAAAACGTGCATTAAAGGGACACGCTTCAAAGTAATTACGAAGCAAAATTTGACTGAACCTCGAGTCTGATGTTTTACCGATAATAATTAATTTTACTACACGCTTGATGGGATGTTAATTTGTGTTTGTTTTTCCGTCGGTATAGATTGCAGAAATAGCAACATTCTTTTCAAAATACGCTCTTTCAATGATTTAGAAAGTTCGTCTATGTATATATACGCACATCGCTCTTCTATCTAATGCAATTGATTGACTACATGCGAATCATCGGCGACATTAAAGGGGAAGCTCAATCGCCCTTTCGCCTTTACAATTGCATTTAATCGCGCCACTTAATGCACTTTTTCGCATCACAACTGTAAACCACTGATGCAAATATACATTTCTAAATACGTGCCGAGATTCAATCCTCGCGGCTTATCGAGTACGTATTTGTACAATTAAATTTGCATCATTCCCAAAACCTATTACCTCCAAACACGCGCAATAATTAAGCAACCATTAAGTCCCGCGTTCAAATCCCGAGTCAGGCATTTTTGTCCGCCACGTTATTATTATGATTAAATGTACCCAAGTATAGGTGATTACACTCCTTTCAACTTGAAAACCAAATTTCCCCGCGTTTAAAATAAACAGTCAAACAGCACGTCGAATTTCTTTGTGTCTTTATTTTTTTATATATTTTTTTTATTCCCATTTTGATTTTCCCGAATTCCCGCAATTGTTCGTCTTTTTTCCTCGCCGTCCGTTTTTCGACTTCCATTCGTCTCGCTCCGCAGAAACATTGTCAAAAACTATTTATCTGTGCGTTTTCACCGAACCCGGATCGTCTGTTTGCCGAGTGAAAACACGACTCGCAAACGTGTGGCACAGATGTGGATCGAGTTGTCTTTTTCACAGCATCGCGTCATGATATGAAAATTTACGTTCGAAGTGGAGCAAATGGGATTTGAGTGCGGAGCGTCGAGCGCGGAAAGCGTTGAAATGCGAGAAGGAAAACCGCGCCGTGTCTCCATTGCGCGAAACAAAACGACTTTTATGCGCGACGGTTACTTTCCCTTTCATTGCGGCGCAACAAGACGTCTCGGAATCAATCGCACGTAATAAACTCACGTTTTCGTGCCATGAATGGCGAATCCAATCATCAATTGCTGGTCGTCCAAAGTAACACTCATTGAATTATTTTCCCACATGTCGTCGAGTCGTAACTGCATTTCTCGGAATCAAAAAGATTATTCGGTTGCACATATGCGAACGCAGTCACTTTTTTTTTTTTTTAATTTATTTCGACAGCGAGTCTTGCGAATTACTCGTTCCAAGCACACGCATTGCATTAGCGTAATAGATGTGTTCCATTTTAAGACGCAGTCTTAATTATAGACGTCAGGTGTATTAATATATGAGATCGTAAGCTATGTATTGCGACAAAGATGATTTGAAATAAAAAGAGATACCGGTATGTTTTATATATATTTTTAGACGCTTGTTTTTGGCAGACGTTTAAATGCGGAACTCAGCTTGAATGCAATTGATTCGTAATGTCAACGGAATACTGTTATCAAAACCGAAACCATTGTCTTTGCGGAAATTGATATTTTATAACTGCCGCTTACGTTACTCGTGCTGAAAAATTATTATTAAAAAATGATGCATTAGATAATGATATGATATACACATTCTATTGTATATTCCTATATTAAAACCCTGTTTAAATAAACGGGAACTTAAAACTGTAGTTTAAAGTAAAATCAGTTTTATTATTTTCTCGTATTATTCTTTTTTAAAGTCTTTAACAAATGTTTAATCGTTTAAAATGACATAATTGTATACACTAAACAATATATTTGAAATACTTTTACACTATTAATTAATTGTTTTATGTAATTATAATATTCCTTATGTTTAAACTAGCAAATATATAATATTACACTTCATATGCATATAAATAAATAAAATGTTGCGATTTTGCAATGTGTATTGTTTCAGAAGTTACCGAAATACCTAATCCAAGTACACTTATTTTTGTATTGCTGTTTCACAAATTTTTACTTTTTTTTAATTTATTTTTACCTTAGTTATAATATTGAAATTATATATTTGATTGAATCAGAAGTGGTTAAGTAATAACATAAATTGTTACTTTCCTGAATTATAAAAAATCTATATATATTTATGTAAAATATCACATACACTGAGAAAAATAATGTTTAACAATTTACTACATAATATATCAAAACTGGACGATACGTGAAAATACAAGAAAAATTACTATATAATGCAGTAAAATTCGCAAAGCACATATTAATATATTCAAGTTTATGTAGAAAATTTTAATATATAACTTAGTAATTTTTCTTGTGTTTTCACGTATCGTCCACTTTTGATATAATATATAGTAAATTGTTAAATATTTGTTTTCTCAGTGTATTTTCTTAATCTATACACAATTATAAACCCTTTTTTCAAACATAGATTATTAAATTTGTTTTATACAGATTACCAAATCGAGGACTCTATTTCGACAATAATCAATTATCTTATGGAATTCATAGATTTTTTTTACCAACAATGTAAAATCACGCTAAAATTCCGGTCTTCAAGGAGTTTACATATTAATTAAATGGCAAGATCAGACAAACGGTTTTGATGACTTGACCGCCGCTTCTATGCACAGAAGCGATAGAGAAATAATGCGCATCGTGAAAGCTACGGTAATATTATCCAAGCTTGACGCTGTCCACATCGAATACGAATCTCATAACGATAACGTTATTTTTCAATAAAAACTGAAACACGAATTCAGAAGAAGAGAAAGAATGAGTTAATATTTGATAAAATTCTGTATTATTGTACCACCTGCAGTATTTTAGTCTCTAATATAATGATTAATACTATATTAATTTATTATTATTAAATAATAAAAGAAAAATTTATATATGTTAATAATGTCCTTGCACATTACAGAATCTATAAACTACAATATAAATATAGAAATACAGTTAATAGAAATAAAAAAATATGTTATTTTTTGAGATTCGTTTTACTCAACGAAAATATCATCAAAACTAGAACTATCAGAAATTAGATAAAGAAGAGGGAATGTTAGTTGATTCCCTATGCATAGATGGCGTTAGATTAAAATGTCAAATTATATTGTACAATACAAACAGTAAAATCGGTATCAGAGGTGAAAGGTAAATGCGCATTATAAAGTATTATTGCCAGTTTCATTATATAATAGATGTATTATTAATTATTATTTCTTTATAATAAAATCAATTTTCTATGCAATTACTATATAATATAATTAGGGTTATCAATCACATTGTATAATAAAGTATTTTGTTTACAAACAACGGCTACAAACAATATAGAAATATGCGTAAGACAATCAGTGAAATACTTTATTATAAAGTATGATTAGCAATAAAAGTTAAATATTAATTATATTATATTATTTTTTTTTATTAAATTAATTATATTATTAATTACTAAATTATTTAATTACATTATTATTATTATTTATTTATAGTAAATATAAATTATAATGATTATTAATTAAAAATTAAAAAATAGAATTTTAGCAATTTTAGGCAACTTACTGTAAATGTTGAATGTGGAAAACAAGATATTACAAAAATGTAACAAATATAAAAACTACCAGGAAGTAAAATCTAATAATAATATAATATATAATATTTTACTAAATTTATATAGTTCTTTATTGAATTATTAAAAAATGTATCTGAACTTTTCAAAAATAAATTAGGCAAACGATTTACTTTGTTTTGTTTACGCTTGAAGGAAAGAAAAGAACAGAATGTTCTCATGTCAACAGAAGTGACGTTTCGTTTAGTATGTTGTATTATTCATTGAACATTATACGTGAATGTTGCGGTAAATATATAATATTATTAACTAATTTTCGTATATTTCCGTATTAATTTTAATATATAATAGGATAAAAATAATTTTATGTTAATATTAAAGAGCATACTAAAAATTATAGTAAATTTTATTTTCTATTAATTTTTTAAACAATAGTTCACAATGTAACAATATAAAATTAACGTACCAATTAGTATCATCATTTAAAAGTAATACGTAAAACTTGATAAGAAATACAATTCTAAAATATGTATTAATTAATGAATATAACATAAATAATATGTTTATAATCATAAAATGTATAGTAAGATATAATATCATATGGACTTGTGGATTTGAAGAAGGTTATTTATTATTTTTATTATCTAGCGCATTATGTGAATGTTCTAAAATTTTTTTTTCGATGTATTTATCTTTACTTTATTTACCTTTCCAAATTTACGTTGTTGAAACTACTGACACATGATCCGCAGCTTAATTAGATTAAACTAATATTTATTAAATAACGAAGTGGCTATTCGCACCAATTCACGGGTCACGGGTATATGCATAAAATTGCTACATTTCATTTAATGGAAGTTTCAGGTACAGTCACATAAAATACGGTACTGGGTCCCCTAGGACCCTCGCGTTTTGGGTTTGGCTAGATTTTTAAGGGCCTTCCTTAGGGGCCTAAAAAGTCGCAGTCCCCAAAACTTCCTTTATACATATATATATATTTGATTCAATACGGCGTATTATTTACCTGTGACCCGAGATCTAAAATATTTGGTGCGAATAGCCACTGCAATTAAATAATTGATATATAACAAAATTATATAACATTAATTCATCACCAAATTTTGCCTTAAAAAATTTGTCCAAATTCGTTCATACGTTGCATATGGACAGGCACACTTATTGTAAGCATGAAAATACCCGAAATAGTGAGTTTAAAGTCATTTAAAGTCGAAAATGGCACCTTTGAAAATTTACATTTTTTCAAGAAATTGCCGATTTGTCACGCCATTAGCAGATAATTCGTTTAAATCAATTAAAAATACGTGTTTAGTCATTATAATCCCACCACGAATACATAAAAAGTCATCAGAGATCGATAGCGGAAAATTAATTTTTGGCCTTTTTTTTGAAAAAATCGAAAGGGGTATACCTTAAAAAAATGGCAATTTTGGCCAAAAAATGAAAATCTTCCAAATTCGTTCATACGTTGCATATGGACAGGTACACTTATTGTAAGCATGAAAATACCCGAAATAGTGAGTTTAAAGTCATTTAAAATCGAAAATGGCACCTTTGAAAATTTACATTTTTTCAAGAAATTGCCGATTTGTCACGCCATTAGCAGATAATTCGTTTAAATCAATTGAAAATACGTTCTTAATCGTTATAATCCAACCAGGTATACATTAAAAGTCATCAGAGATCGATAGCGGAAAATTAATTTTTGGCCTATTTTTGAAAAAATCTAAAGTGTTTCATATCAGTCCAAATGTTGCACATCGACAGGTATACTTATTATAATTATTAAAATACTTTAAATAACAATTTTGAAGTCACTTAAAGTCGAAATTGGCTAAAGTGAAAATTAAAATTTTTTTACGAATTAGACTTTACAGCGTGTTATTTTGAATGAAGTCATTTATACAATGTAGGAATGTGCATTTCAACACTTGAATGCTACTAGTAATCGATCAAATGTTACTTTTGATGAAAGTTAAATTTCGCTATTTTTTGAAAATATATTAATATATTTTAATATGACAAAAATACGCGTTTAGTTATGCAACCAGTTATGGATCAAAAGTTATATACATTGAATGCATATACATAAATCAGAAATTTTACACTAATAAAAATTTTAAGTTCGTTTTTAATTCAAATTATAAACAATAGCATACATAATAAATGAAACAAAAATATTTCCACTACATAAACATTCTGTTCTGTCCTATGAATCAAACTCTTTCCAGATCAATTTGTTTCAACGTAAAGCCCTCGGAAGATGTTTATTCACGGCGACCCTCCGGAGCGGCAACGCCAGACAGGTACTTCGAGTTAATCTCAATACGGTCGGACGAAAATTCGACGCCAAGAAGCGAACCAAATTCGGTATCAATTAGTTCGCCGTTCAAACAGCCTCGATTCAAAGTGCACGAATTCCAAATAAGTTTTCTGCGCGAAAGGCAACTTTGCGTCGAGCGAATGGCTGCGTTGGACGCAAATTCCGTGTCGTTGACGGCAAAATTGATTGCAAACTTTTTCTTTGCGTCGTAACAAAAATTAAACGCTTCCGTCCAAAGGAAGCGAACCGACGGAGACAAATGACGATGACGAAGTTAATTAAACTATCGGTTTTGGATGCGCCGAACTGAAGCGCGACCCGTTCATTCGCGACTTAAATACGCGCTGGTCGGATCGCATCTCCGAATGGCTTCGGAAAACCTCACTTTTCGCTACTACCATTAAGCGAATTGACGATTTCGGCCGCAAAGTTGTCGTCGCGGTCAAATCGCGGCGTCTTTCGTCGCGAAACGCGCGTCCATTTCTAATGGCGCAAACGACCGTAAAAAAAGCAAATACAAAAGGCGAACGAACTCGTCGGCAACAAATTTCCGTGCCTCGCTTCCACAGCGAACGCACGCCGTAACCCAGTTTCAAAGTCTCAACTTCGAAATCTGATATTAATTAAAGCGTCCCCCGCCAACAAAAACCTCTTTAACTATAAATACAGTATGACTGGAGCGACCCGCTCCTCGACTTTTTTTCATTGCGGGACACTCGCGCCGGTGTGTGCACACGCGCACACACGAGCGCGCTCTCACGTACACCGAAAAATGTAGTGGCGAGTGGTTTGTGAATGAGATACGTTGCGAGCGATGCAATCGTTAAGGGGGTAGTGTCCCCGTCGAAATCCCGACGCGTCTGCGCCGAAGTCTCTTTATGTCTCTCGGCCTCCTCGTCTGCTCCGTCTCGGTCGCTCGTCGACCCCGTCTCGCTCTCTCACCGCTCCATCTCGCGCTCTCGTCAACAGTCGGGTCTTTCCATATTTTTTCTTTTTTCTTCTCCGCGCTTTTTTTCTTTTCAGACTGAAACGACGCGCCCGAACAAAGGCTCCGAGACGGAAAATTTGCGAAACGTCGATTTTTCCCGTCGCGCTGAAATTAGTCGGAAAATGCCCGTAGACGTTTCCGAATGGGGCCACTCCGCGCGCAGCGGCGAATTGCTCTCGATACTTGTTACTTTTGCTCGAGTCTTATTGCGACGTCGGTCTCGACGGCAAACTGCCCGGGATTGATATTCGCTTGCTTTGTCCGTGATTTCTGGCAGAAGTCGCGCGCAACGAAAGTGGCCCAGATCCACGGGATGAGCCGTGATTTGAATCGTGTAACCGGCGTTATGGGAACGTATTCTCGGAGCAGGAGAAAAAAGGTCGGCTGGAAAAAACGTGGTCGATAAAAGGAACCCGCGTTTTGTCTTATTTTAAGTCCCATTCCCGTGAGTCGATCGGTTGAAGGACGCGCGATTGCAAACGACTGTTTAATTGATTTTAATTGACGCGCGAACCCTTTTACACGGATATGTAGATTTTCGTGATAAAGTTAAACAATATTTCTTTTCTTCGTCTCGCGAATTCTATTTTTAAATTTCTTACACATTCGCTGTTGCGTAACGGTAATGAATAAGAAAGAAAGAAAAAAATAATTCCGCGTTTCCGAATACATCGCATTATAAAATAATTATTCCCGAGATTTATTGTTTTGCACTATCACGAGTCCTCTTTATTCCGTCATGCCGTTTTACGCTAACCACGCATTTTTATTTATTCGTTCATTCCAAACGAAAGACATTCGCGACGCCCATGCACACGCGTGTTTGTGTTTCGTCGTGTCATTGTTCGCGCCTCGAAGCTTCGCGGTCACACACGTGTTTTGAAATTCGCGCGTCGTATATACATATAAGTTGTGTGAGTCGGACGTGTTTACACCTTGTGCAATATTTTCAGTTATTTATTGACCGATCCTGCCGCGTTATATCTTCCGCGGCTTTCTTCGTGTTTCGATTCGACGGGCTTTAGCAAGTAACGTTCAATTACATTTCGCGAGGAAATTGTATTATAATCTGATGACGCGTTTGCGTTCAATTTTCGACATTGAAACGTGTCGTCATTTATGGACGACTATAACAGTATGTTTGTTATTTGAATTAATCTGGGCAATACGTACGTATAACGGTTTAATCTGCGATGACTATATCCGCTTGTGTAAATATAGTAAAACTAATCTTTACGTATATTTATGACTAATGAAACTTAAGTTTATGGTAACAATTGCAATACGATCATTCAACGGGCGTGTTTTATTTCGTTTCAGTGATGAACACGCGTGTCAATTTTGTTGTTGAGAGAATGTTATTTGATATATATATATTTTTTGATGTTATTACATACGAAATTTTGTTAACGTGTGAAAGTAATTTAATAGTTTCAAATAACAAGCTATTAAGAATAATGGTAAATTAAATACCGTATTAAATGTATTCTATTAATGAGATTGTTAAATACTTTGAATAATGGATTTGGTCCAGTTCACAGCTATTATAACTACACTGTAAATCTAATTCTGTAAAATGTCACACTCATATAGCGTAATTTTATACATTATGTGTAAATGTTACACGACGTGTGTAAATTTACACAGCTACGTGTAGTCAAATGTAACCTCACTTTTGAACGACATTCTTTCAATGTAATTATAAATGCTTTCATAGTTGTAAGTTAATTTGTTTAGTTCACACTTTTCAAAAATTGTTGTGTTTAAATATGGATTAAATAATATATGCTTGCTGAGTTTTTGATTCCTCACTCCCACACGGATGAAAATATATTCGAAAATATATATACAAAATATATTCGGGAAATATATTTTAATACCCTAACTTTTTGCCGTTTTACGTATATATGAACATATATATGAAAATATATAAAATATATTTTTCATATATTCGGAAAATATATAAAAATATTAACATTTTTGTCTAATATATATAAATAACATATTAATAACAACATCGCATTTTATAAGCTCTGAAAATTTATTACTATATTACAA
>JABFQC010002789.1:0-15324 GCA_022817085.1 Psilanteris sp. ZL-2020
AGGTTGGCAAACTGATGGAATCGACGTCGATCCTACATTGGCTAACGACAGTCGTCTAGCAACGTCGATCAGACGTCGTTTCGACCGTCAAGTCGTTCGAACGTCGGCATTTTCTGCATGGGTAATAATGTATTCAAATTTATGTAGAAATTTTTAATATATAATGTAGTAATTGTTTTGTGTTTTCACGTATCGTTCACTTTTGATATATTATATAGTAAATTGTTAAATATTGTTTTTCTCAGTATAATAAATAACAGCGATTAATAACTATGCGTTTCAATATATGATGTATGATTACATATATACATATATGTGTGCATATCGATTTTTATATTAACTAACGAAATTTAAATTGAATTAAAATGTTTATAATAATAAAAACTTTAAAAAATAATAATTAAGTATTTCGTAATATGATTGTCCTTTTTGAATGTAATTCATATTATCTTTAGTGAAAAGAGAAATACGTATTTAACTGTGATATTACTTGAAATTACTTATATTTTTCACGATATCGTTGACAGTAATAGCTATTAAAGAAACACTCAGTTATCACGAACAACCTTTGATTATTAATGTATTAGCTGTACTAGTTAATGTTTAACAATCTATCTAATTAGAAATTGTCACCGATGTTGCAAATTGAATAGAACAACACCTTTCAGGTTAAGCTAGTATTATTATCGACAGAGCTTATATATGTACATATTTTTTTACGAGTATACATTCAATTTAGAGTAGTTTGATTAAATTAAATAATAAATAAATATATATATATAATATATATAATAAATATAATATAATAAATATTTAGGACATTTTACTGTAAAATAAAGCAAATGTAACCTACACTATCAAAACTTTCAATTTCTTTTATCATTCATAGTAAAAATGTATGAAAAAAAAAAATATTCTCATATTGTTTGTGGTACATTTTTACTATAATTTGTGAAACAGAATGACAGTTTTCACAACGTAAAGTACATTTGCATTATTTTATAGTAAACTTCCCTAGGTTATTTTGCATGATTTCTATTTTATTTAAAGGAAAATATTTTTCCAATCTAACATTAATATTAAGATGAACATGGAATATGAAATTTAGACGTAAAGGTAGAAATTTAGCTATGATTAAAATTTGAGCTTTAATCTTTACTGTCAATTGTAATTCCTATGTATTAAAATAACACAGAATGCTTTAAGAGAACCGACTGATTGCATATTGTACATATTATTTATATATAAAATTTGAAAGATATAGACATGCAACTATTATTATTTGGAATCATAATAATATAGAGTTATGTGATTTTTTTAATTAATTCATTCTGATAAAATGATTACTTTTTTATATAAACCTGCTTTTTTTATATAAAGCTTTCGACTTTTGTCATTTCATTAGAAATATTAAATACAGATAATTTAACACATACAAAAATAAAATATTCATAAGTAATTAATGTACTACATTATAAAGTAATTTTTAGATTTATAAATTATTATTTTGATTAATTGACAAGAAATTTCTGGTATTTTAATATACATGTTCGTATCATAATTTTTATTATATACATTCACTTTCATTGTTCCAGTTAAATAATAGCGAACTATTTAATAATTAACTTATATTGAAAATTTAATTTTTTATCTTCATTTACAAAACTAATGATATAAAAGGACTGTAAAAATAAATTAATACTATAAAAACAAGCTCATAAGGTTTATAATTAGTTTTACGTTGTAATAACGTTTAAATATTTAAAACGTTACTGCAACGAATACCTATTTAAAATTAATGTTAACATTTTAATACTATTTTCAATCTGCTCTTATGCAGCGTACGAAATATTGCTGTCGATAAATATATTTTGTATATAGATATATCAATATGATATATAAACATTCTTATCAATCAATTAATCAATTAGAAAATTGTCTTTCGTTGTTGAATGTGAATGTTGGATTGTAAAATACATGAATTCGTTCGAGATTAATAACAGCGATCTCGAAATCTCTTGAAATTTGAGCAAACGATTTTAACAAAATAAAAAAAATATCCAGTAATTCGTAAATAAAGTGCATTATTTCTCTGAGAAGTCCGAGTGTGTTTCTCAATTAATTGAGGAAAAGAACGAGGGAAATTAACGCGTGAGTAATGGATTATAAAGCAAGTTTAATTTGTCGGGAATCCCCGGGGGAATTTGAACGGCATTAGTGTCGTTTGAATCTTCAATTTCTGGTTGCAACCAGATAGCGGTATCGTCGATAGATGTTATTTCGCAGTGAATAGTACCGGTGAATCTTGAATCTGGCAAGCCAAGCCACTTTTCTAAATATACACGCCCCTCATCATTGAATCTATCTTTACAAATTAGAATCTCTCCCGTTGCTGAGACTTCGTCGTCGACGCGCTTGCCAAACCCGTCTCCTTGGCTTTCTATACACTCTTGTTATTGGTTGTGTCTTAACGAAAAGACCACCCTATTGGTGAAATCGTTCGATTAAGTGCACGCGTGCGCATTATTCGACAACTCAGCTTGATCCCGCGGTCAATAAAGTATATTTCTGTTTTATAAGTTTTTTGTCAATTTTTACAATTCCGAGATATTAAATTGCGCTAAATGAGTAGTTGTCGAATCGCAACGTTTGGTGCTATGGTCTTTAAGTTTATTAGATTTACATCTTAATCTATATACGTTTTGCATATGATTGTAATATGTATTGTGAAATAAATTGGTCATTATTAAACAATAAACTATTTAATTATTATATTCTTGATTCTTTGGTGTCATTAAATTATTTATCAAAAAGAAGACCATAAAAGAATTAAGAATTACGATTATAGATTTTTATACAAAATAATAATTTTAAATAAAATAATGTATCAAAAATAGAATAGCATAAAACTATTATATTACACTTGAGTATTATAGAAATCAATATTTTAATGGTGTTTTAAGTTTGTGATGATCTTATTTATTAGTAAAGCATAAAACGTTATTAAAAATTCATTTAATATTACAAAATAATTATCGTCTCGTAAAATAATAACAAATCATCATCCTTAATCGTTTAGTAAAATGTACACTGAAAGAAATGATGTATGAAATATTACTGTGACAATTGCAAAAAAAGTTTCAATAAGTACAATTTAAGTTTAAAAAAGTACAACGTCAGTTGCATTTATTCAAACATTTTCAACGCATATTACATGCAGTTATCACTGTATAACACTGCCGTCATAGGATTCATCGTATAAGTTGTAATATTTCATACGTCTTTTCTTTCAGTGTAGTAATGATTTTATAATATTTATAAATAATAATCACTGTACAATCAAATTATAATATTTTACAAACATTTGTTTACAACTGGCTATTTTACAACTATTTACAAACTGGCATTTGTTTGAATTAAATAATTATATTTAATAACAACTTAACACATTTACACGCACAGAAATAATATAGTTGAATTAAAGAAATTATTTTGTTAAGCGTATTTTGTCAATTTATCTGTGAAATATATGAGTTGAATAAAATATTTCGTAAATATTTACACTTTTACTGAAACGGTTAAAATTGCTTTTACAAAATTAGCATGTTGATTCAAATAAAAAACATCAACAATATGACAAAATAATTGAAGTTGAATCATATTTTTTAATCTGACAAAACTATTTGTTTAGTGAAATAACAACAAAACTGTTTGGTTGAATGAAACAAAATTTGTTTGTATCTGCAAAATATTTCTGTGCGTGTATAAACTATCATTCTATAAAGTTTTCAGGTATGTAACAGAACATCAAAACATTTCTAACAAATTTTTGCTACCTATTCTGCACTAATATAATACGGTTAACATTAGTAAAAGTTGTTGTTATTATTATATTTACATTTAATTATCGTGTAACATCCTATAGTAAGTTTTACATAATAAAACGTTTACTCGGTGCATAATTATAATAATAATATTGTAATAATCATCAGCTTTATAAAACAACTTGACTAACTTTATTACGTACAAAAGAAAATTTAATTAATAGGATGAAGCTGACTAAGCGCATACAGTAGATTTTCCATCAGAATCGAATCGCACTGATTTTTCTAGAAGTTTAAAATTTCTTCGGTTATGCTCGACATATTTTTAGTTCGCGGTGTTTTTAGCTCATCTCTTAAAAGAAATCGCGTTCTTTTGCCGACCGAATTTTATTGGTATACCAGTTTCGAGGTTTTATGATATTCCACGTGATTTTCTAATTCTATTATTCCCGACGACAATCTATGAGGCTATTCGTACGTCATATAATGCATATATGTGCATCGTAAAACATGCAATATATTATTAAATGTTTATAAGGCAATAAAATCATTCTTTTTATTATAGTCTTGTCTAAGGTAAATAAGTAATATATATACAATATTTTGAATATTGTAAAATCGTTTGCTACAATATTTTCATAATATATACATTTTGCAGAGAATATTTTCTAATTAAACAGAACAGTACGTATACTGAACGATATAAATATGTTAATATTGAAAATTAATATTGAATATCCTAATTGTTTTTCAATATAATCTAATTAATTAAATACTGTGAAAATATGCAGAATTTTCAATTGCAGAATCTCTAATAATCATTCAAAATGTTTATTAATCAATGAAGATAATCTTTACCCGCAGACTAAAATATATTTTCTTATTATATATTATAATTATATATTAAATTATTCATTTTTAATTTATTATAATAATCAATCCTTAATATGCCATAACAAGTATTTCAATTTAATTAAACAGATGCTTTAATTATTTTATAAATTACCTTCCTCGATTCGGGTTCTGTCCTTTGTTTTATGTTCACTTTTTAATGAAGTAAACATAAAAAAATTTTATCGCGACATAAAAAAAACATAAAACTTTATAAAAACAAACATTATTACTTATAATCCTATTTTAAGATTTGATATATTGAAAAAAAAAATAATAATAATAGTCAATCCGTTTCATAAACGAATTAGAATTTAGCAACTTGTTTAGCGTTTTTAAAATAATGTCATTTCATAATTCCACTATAAAAATAAACGTAAGTTTGTCGTCGGCAAATCGTATTGTATCCGTAATCTGTGTGGGATAATGTGTCGAATCCGCGATTAAGGATTATATAATAAAAGCGCAATGTTCTTAAGATCAATTTGGATGCAAAAAGATTATTATCTATGTACCACAATACACGTTTATAACGTATGAAAATAACAATAGCATCAAATTTGGCTCGAACTTATTATGTTTGTCGTAGTTTCTTACCGAAATAAAATCACTACTTATATTTTGGAAATTATTAAAGTCGCGTATTGTTTCATAAAAATTGACGGATAACGAACGGTATATTCGTTTCTTGTTTGACCGCCATTAGCTATTTGGATAAAGTGTTGAGATATTATAATATGCCAATTACGTTAGATACGTAACGTTCTTCATAATACGTGACACAACACTTTTGTAAGAGAGAACATTTCACGTATACGTGTATAAGTTCTATAAATGAAATCACAAAATTCCGCTAGCAAGTATAGTTGGTTTATTTCTGTACGCGCTCATAAGTAGTGAAAAATGTGCAAACGAAAAATTGTTTCAATGTTACTTCTATTTCCGTTATATATCATTATCGGTTTCATTTTGCGTGCAAATAAATGAATTGTACATCAATAATTAATATATGCGTTTTAATTTCCATTTTATTGGGTATAAGAATATTGCATTGATAAATAAATAAATTATAAATATACGTCTGTCATGCGTGAAATTAATATTTCGTTATATTATAATGTTTAATATATATCATAAACGAATAAAATATTTCGATAATGATGCTCGTGTTGTATATTTATATATTATTTAAAAATATTAATTATAGGTAGAAATTATTTGGCAATTAATTATTCTGAAAGCGCCAATATTGGGATATTGTACACATATCGCGACTAAATGCAAGCGCGACAGTTAATCAGATTAATTAAATGGCATTAATAATTTATGGTATAAATAATAAAAATGGACTGTTAATAATGCAAAAGTATTAATTTGATTAGTAATTTAGCATATAGAAAAAATTATTTTGTCTTTTAATATTAATCAACATCATTAAGATATTTTTGAAACACGAAAAGATGAATATAGCATAAATACCATTATTGGTTTATTATTAGAATTTGTAAATGACTAAATAAGATTTTTTTGCGCAATTGAAAGTTAACAAATGAAAAAGAATAATTGTGAAACGTTGTAATCATTAGTTACTATCAATAGAAATATAAGTGATAGCAAAGTATAGAAAGTCAGACAATGCATCTATGACAAGAAGATGATTAATGTAATGATTTATTACCTGTTAATGTGTTACATTAAATTGTAACTGCTAAAGTGAACAACAATAATTTCAATAATTAACAAAATAAAATAAAATATATAAAATGAACGTTATGTAAAATAATATAATAATTATGGTACCATTTGAATTACCCACATAATAAATGCACATACTTATTGGATTTATGTTTAATGATATTATAAATTTTCGATAATGATTTATTGAAATGTATTTATTGGAATGTAAAAGGAAGTACTGATATATATTATTTACACATTATAATTATAATATATAATATGTTTATGGGTCTAAAAATTGCTCTGCATGTACGCCGTAGTTTTTATTCTTTTAAAAGACAATTTAATGTACATAACGCATGATATATACCCATTACATCAATTACATCACATTGATTAAAGTAAAATTTTATACACTGAGAAAAAAATATAATAAAAGTTACTATTTATATAATAACTTCGGGACAAGTGTGCAAATATAGTGAATTTTATTATATAAAATAGTCGAAAATAGTAATGTGTTGATTGAATTTACTTTATTTCTGTTATATAAATTACTAAATTTGCACACTTGTCCCCAAGTTATTATATAAATAGTAACTTTTATTATATTTTTTTCTCAGTGTAGTAATTGATTTTTTCTCTGCATGATTAATGTATATTTTAAATTGTATTGTAAATATTATAATTGCAGTTGTAGTAACTGATTCATCTTTTTTACTATATTATCTACCTGAATATATAAATATGTTCTATCATAAGTTGTTAAAATTATTAAACGTTTTAAATAATTTACGTTATTTAAAAAAGTAATCAATACATGCTAATTTTGAGTGCAAAATTTTATTTTGAATTTAAATTTTTGGTTCAAATAAAAATATATATTCTACAAAATAGAATTACTGAATACTTACAAATGGTAATAATGATATATCATTGCAAGCTATATAAAATTTGTACTTGGTAACTTTGTAAATGTGCTCACTTAAATAAAGGAAATGCACATTTTAATCCTGCAAATTAAATAATTTACATATTATTAGTAATATAAATAAAATTAATAAACAATTTTTAATTATTTTGTAACCAAGTTTTTGAAATTACATTGTAGATATATCGATATTAAATACGTAATATAATTTACATTTATAGTAATTCAGAATGCAGTTAATTTGGTGATATATTTTAAATATAGTACAGTTCTTAAATTAGATTCATTTCTTTTTCAGACATTTACTGGATTTATTTGATAAATTTCTACCAGACATTTCTAGCTTTATCCCACTAGTCTCTTTAAAAATATAATTTCCAACTAAACATTTTTAATTAAAATCACATTTAGTAATTAGTAAATTTTATATGAATCTATGGTAATGCGATACAATAAATGCTATAATATTTAAATTTTCAATAACTCACTTATACAGATGTAATAATTAATTTTATACTCTGTTATTATATATTATTATCTAAAGAAAATATAATGATTATTGTATTCTCTGTATATTATTACACTTTTCCATAAATATATATAAAATTACATCAACTGAAAAGCAATGAATCGTAATTCATTAATGTATAAAATTGAATACCATCAGAATTTCATTTTAAAATAAATAATATAAATGAATAATGCTATTGACTTTCGTGACGTAAAAATGACATAAAATTATACTACCAAATTAATTGAATAATTTTTTGTTTTAAAACCTTTAACATATTTACATAACGTATATATAACAATATCCACTGTTATTCCACAATCACTATTATGCGATATATCCAATTCATTGGCATATTTTACTTGATCTATATAATCAGTTTTTTTATCTTTCCGACAATAATTAAAACAGTATTAAATTAAATAACTTATCTTGAAACATATTACTTAAAACAAAACGAAAAGAAAATGATCTCTCTAAATGACATCTAATTGCCATATGTACAAACAGAAATTTATCTAAGACAAACAAGTATAAAGATGAACAATCATAGTACCAATGTTTTAAGACGCAGACGCTATGTACATTTAACGACGTAAACCCGAAGTAAAATCGGTACTTATAAGTGTTATTTAGTGTGCGCGACCGTATCGAAGAGCAAAACTCAAAGACGTGCTTTTGGGCATTCAAGCGCAAAACGAAAGACGAAAATCGAAATGGAAGAAGGGAATCGCAATCGGATGAAGAGGGGGAGGTAAGATGCACAGTAAGAGGGAGGCAACGAAAGTGGCAGCACATACGAAACTGTTGCGAGCGTAAGAGAGATTTAGTTTTGGTTAGTTCGCGCGCGCGAACCCGGTGACTGGGACGACCGACAAAGGGAAGATTGTATGTGAGAGACGGAGACACGTATATGCGCATATAAAGAGGATAAAGGCAAAAAGCGAGTGTTCACAGCGAGTACGATCTAGACGACGAAAGACGACGACCTCGATCGAGTGACCGGCTAATTGTCATTCAATTAATCTGCGAAGAGGACGGGTTCAGCGACGTTAAAGTTTTCGTGCGCGTGGGTTATCATTCGAAGAGTAAGTTCGAATTGGAATACAAATCTTCAGTGAGCGTACGAGTGTGCTTTATTTCCAAATACATACGGATATACCAGCTATATCGGTATGTATAAGCGTGAATGGCAAAACACAAAAACCAAAAAACGGTTCGGTCTCCAAATTTGCAATAAACCTAACCCATAATTATTCTAAGGACACCGAGTACGCACCCAAACTTTATGTGAATAGTGCTATCAGAATTCAAAACAGTGTAGATACTTATTTTCACGGAAGTGTTTCAAACCGTTGGACTTTGACTCTTATGTCTTTTGGTACCGAAGTGACCGATTACAGTGAGTGCCTGGATTATATTTCAACATTATCCATGCCTTGCACTCGAGCATCAGGAGTGTACCTAGATAGGCCGTGTTCTGTACGAATCGTGTCCTCCGTACGGATGTTCTAAACTCAGCAAGTTTCGGTCGTGTTACATAATGTATGTCTTTAACATCGGCTGCGTAAGTGACACTGAAGGGTTTTGAGTTATTGTCGAGGATTCAGACAATAATGCGTCTGAATCAGACCGATTGCGTGGACGAAGGGATAAATGTTTTGTGTCTTTCGCGACACTGCATTTCCGGACTGGGTGATGTAATGACCGACGCAATTGTTATGCGTTTATTCGGATTGTGAAGTAAATCGAAGGGAACTGTGGTTTGAGTGATTGCGCGATGGTCATGGTTGATTTTGACCCGCGCGGTCCCAAATTATGTACTTTTGAAAATCGACCACCCGAGTTCCTACGTCGGCGGATAAAATGCCGACGTTCCCAATTGGTCGATTGCCGATAGATATTAGATTTCCTGATTTGCAAAATTACAATCGTTAGTGGATTGCGAGTTTGCCCAACTACCGTCTTTGCGTAACCTGAACATTTCAAGTGTTCGGCTGACGTTCATTGAATGTTCGATAACATCCCATTGGCACCTTTCTGCCCATCGTTGTATCAAACGAATTGGTCTCATCGAAAATACATTTAATTGGACACGATTTCATCGCGATAAAATTGGTCAGCGAGCGAATTGTCCAAATTCGTATAAGACAGCGAATAAGAATCACGGCATTTTCATCGCGGCTATAAATATTGCCTGAACATAGAATAGACATTGTTTTGCATTAAATTGCTAAAATTTGATCGTTGACTAACGGCCACGAGTTCGACCGCCGGCACTGTGCACTGGCAACCTATTCGTAGAACACTATCTAGGTATCTAGGCTCGGTGTCGAATTATTTTTAGAGTTCGTAACGTGAGGAGGAGCTGTTCGTGGTTCCGTCAGTCCGTCATGTAAGTGCGTTTGGTCGGTTTTTTTTTTCTTTTTTTTTTCGGTTCCGCGTAGGCGTACTTTTTTCACGTCATTTCATTAGTGAAATGTTGAAAAATTCGAACGTCCGAGACAAAAAAGAGCTTACCAAAAATAAGGCATTTTTTGTATGCACCGCACAATTATGGGAACGAATCTTCAATCTCTGATGCGATGATTAGGCTCGATTTATTATATCAGTTGCATACGAAATTCATGCAAATCGACGAAGTGCAGTAATCAGCAGTTGAAAGAATAAAGGCACTTGAACAATCCCTAAAAATATTATGTTATTCTTGTATTATTTATAGACCTTTCTGAAAAGTTATGAAGATTTTGTTAAAATCACAGTTTAGGAATGGTTGTAGAAACGCATTCGAGCGAGCCGTTGAAAGGGCAAAATATATACATTCAACGGATTATTCATCGTACGCGGTGGGAAATAACTAATTAACCTATCAACGTAATTTATAATTACAGTTATGAATCATTTATTGATCAGCTAATGTATGTATCTGAACTAATTAATTTAAGATCTCATTTACGAAGGCAATCAAACATTGCAAACAAATGGATTTTGGCATAACCTATTAATAAAAATAAGAACATATGATTCACAATACCTGAACGAGAACAGTTTATATTATTTTGCAACAATGATTGCGACACCGTTCATTTTTGCACTTGTCAGTTTTGATGATATGATTCATAGAGATGTTATGTTTTTAACATATTGGCGTATGAAACGTTATGCACAACAACATGCCAATCACGTCCAAATTATTTGCAACAACTTTAGGTAATTCTATGTAGAGCAAGGCGTACAAATACTAAAATAACGAAACATAAATTTGCGAAAAATATTGTTGAACAGGTGTATATTCCCATATATCCTCCGGAACGCGAAGCTTTTGGATTCAAAAACAAATATTACAGTTATTTTGAGTTATTACAATTAACATTTTATTATTCAAAATAACAAGTTTTGGTTTAAATGTATGTTTGTTCTACATTTTGAGAGTAGAACATCTTCCAAAAATTTATAATATTACTATGTAAATTATGAAATTTAATAAAAGACTATTCAAATTTAAAAGATTGCTCGAATCTTGTTTTATTAATTAATTAATTAATTAATTAATGTATAAATAATATTGAAAGGTTTATTATCGGAATAAATTGATATTAAATATAGTTAAATATGAAATAGTATTATTTTTTAATACATTTTATACAATTTTTTAACAATTTTATAATTAGATTAACTGCATTTATTGAATAGAAATTTTAATTGTTTCAACTTTTAAATTTCACTCATTAGAATGAAAGTTAAATTTATAATTGAATGAATTATAAAATTATATTTTATAAATAATATAACTGTTACAATTTTGAATACTTTCATTAAATCACAGTTCATGATCTTTCAGTGTGTATTGCAATTGTTGAATTTATATCATGTCTTCTTATTAATCGAAAAATATATTAGTTTTTATTTTAAAAAATACACCATTAATTTTTCATAAACAAATTTCGTTATTATCATTTTCCATTCATCGTGTAAAAAACTTAATTATTAAAAAAAACAACTTAATTATATAACTGAAAAATTTAAACAAAAGTATAACGATTTATAAATTATAATAAGCAATACATAAGCAAAATTCCGAATTTATACGAGAATAAATAGAAATGTATTTAATTTTCAATAAAATTCAGTGTTTCTATTATTATCAACAAATACATTTTTAAAAAAGTATAATTAATAAAATCAACCGTTTGAATGTCATCTTGTTGGAAATGATGCATAAAATTATCTTCGTAAAATCATCTCGTAATTCTACACATGACAAATCATTTCTAGCTGTCTCGAGCAAAGTATGTCCTATCGCCGAGGCAACATTCTATTTTCAATTCCGTCGATTAATTAATCTTATAAAAAAGTTTGATAAATATTACACGACATTAAAATTTATGTTTCAAAAATTAATTTAAAAACCAAATCATTTGCAAATAAATTATAAGTTAACAATTCATTTCCAATCATTGTATATTTCAAATGTTTATAAAATCAATTATAGTAGATATTTTCAATGAAGATGCCAAATTATATATAATTGTCCGTTATATAATTACATTATATAAATTATGTCTATGTCCATATACATTTAATACAGTTGAAAAACCCATTACTATCCTACCAAAAGTATAAATAATAGCTTTATCAAAGTACTTTTTATTATAGTAATCTGTTTTAGTCAGTCATATTTACAACTTATTTGTATCAAGCGATCCATAAATATTTTACATTAATTCTCAGAATATATTTATAATAATTTTATATTTTATTATATATTATATTTTTTTAATAGATTTAACGATTTAACTGAGTTATTTAAATCCTAAATTCCATTATATAAACAAAATCTATATATTCAATAGTATTGAATGCAAACAAAATTAAATACAAATTTAATCTATATAAAGATTAAAACTATATACTATACAATGCTCAGCAATGTAAAAAATATCAAAAATTCCGATTGGAACTGCACAAAAATCGACAAAAACTATAAATAACAATATAATTTACAAATACAGGGATGTCTTGTAATATTTATTTATATCAATAAATTAATCATATTTTTGAATATTTTTTCTTTTTTTATTATGTAGCTTTTGGCGAAAATCATTATTAATTGATTACAAATTTTGTAAAATTTTGATTACAGAGTTCTTAAGAAGTCACTCGCCCTGATATGTCTGAACCGAAATCTGTATCATTTAATATTAACCGAACCAGCCGCGAACACTTAATTTATAACGCAATTGTGTTAGTCCTACAAATTATTATGCGGTTGATAATCTATTCAACTTTTGTTACACACGGTCGACACTAGTTTTACCGACTTGGCTCACTCATTCATTGACTGAGGACCTCGTACAACGAACTTTGCAAGACAATGAATAAATAATGAACTTTAACAAAGATATTTTGCGAAATTAGATTTAATCATTGCTAGGCTTACTTTGTTAGTACTGCGTCACTTATTCTAAACTTAGAAATTGACTGCATAAAAACCACATACACAAACATCACGCACGCGGTTTCCACAAATAATTGTGAAATCATTTATGAAATACTATTCGTAAATTATTTTTAATATACGAAATTTATTTAAGAAAATTATTTTCGTATGTATTTTAAATTTTCATTTTTAATTTTTGTAACATTAAATTTGCTCCATTAATTCTATTGGAATTGCTCAACTTCTCACACACTGAAATATAAATAAAAATATTATTAAGGTTTCACTATAAAATAAACGAAACTCACCCTGGACGAAACAAACTTCAAATTTGTCTAAAAAATTGTGATGGCATAAACATAGTATTATCTTTCTTGTTTATACTACATTTTTACCATAATTTTCGAGATAAATTGGAAATTTGTTTCATCCAGAGTCAGTTCCGTTTATTTTATAGTAAAATTTCAATTATATTGTTCTCCGTGCATGCAGTTCTCTCACAAGAATTGAAACTCCTCACATTTATTTAAATTTGAAAATTTGCAATAAATACGTCTATGTGTATGCAATATATTGACGCATTACGTGAATTGCATTGCTCCTATTATCATCTAAACACGTCATATCTACGAAACCATAATATATTTATTCGATACGCAATACGTGCAGCGGGCATATTTATTTAAGCGAAAGCTACAGTATATGTTATCTATTAATATGGCATGTATTTTCGCAAAAGAGGTGTGTTCCGTCGCGTCAGATTCTTAATACAAATGTCTAGTTTGCGGAACTGTTAATCAAATAGAAATAGAATAATCAGAATACAATGTTCCTCGCGGAAAAGGAACAAAACGCGATCAGACGGCATGCAAAGTGCAATGCTCGAAGAAACTAGACGTGATGCTTGACAAAGAAAGAGAATGACAATTACGGAATGCGAACGGCAATTACGAAGTGCAGCAGTCTTGAAAATGTTTTAGGCTTTCTGCCAACTTCTGCCATGACGTTGTAATGTGTTTCATACGACCTAAAGTGTACTCATCCAAAGGTCCATACCCTCCGATTATTGTCTCACTTTGAGCATTCGTCGCTTGTACTTTGACTTCTATTAATCGATTCGTAATTTATGGACCTCGTCTTTTCGAACCCATTTCTCCTATAAGGGTAGTGAATCATTTCGAAACAAATTATTTGCAAAGTTGGCTTTTTTACGCGTCTCGTGGAAGCAAGTTTAGGTCAATAAAATCGTCGAACAAAATATAATATGCAATTTGATGCTGATGGATAGTTGGTATATCGAGAAATTTTTGTAAATTTCATGTATTTTTGACTTATTACTCTAAATTACTCTAAATTTAATTTCAAAATAATATACATATATACTAGTGTCGTTTTTTTAGTATAGCGTTACACTTTTTGTTACACCTTTTAGTATTTAGTGTTAAACTTTCTTTCTGGATAGAAGCAAATTTTTTTTCTCAAAAAAATCTTTTTAAATCAAAAATCAATTTAAATTTTAAATTTAAACTTTATTAAAAGTCTAAGCTTTTTGTAACTTAAGTATTATCATCATGTTAAGCGAAAATCAGCAAATTTGTTTATTATACAATTTTAAAAATTGTTTTCAAAAACTGAGTCGATACTATTTAAATAAATAGTTAAATTTGTAAGCTGCATTATTTTTTAAAACGCGACATTCAAATAAGAAAATAGTTTTCTTCGAATTCGTCTTACTTATCTCGAAATGTGCAATACGTATGCATTTCAGTTGACTTAGACGTGATATTCACCTATTAAATTTGTTCTCGAATAATTTTTTGATCCAAGTGCATGCGATTTCAAAACTAAATTTTCGTTTATGTTACAAGTCGATACATTGAAAACGATACGTTCAATCGCGACCTAAATATTTTCATTTTCGCGATTACATGCCAAACATAATAAACGATTACTAAAATAATCAGCCCACCTGTTTTTGAGCCAAGAGGCGCATTAATAATAGCGCCATTGCATCACTCAGAGACTTAGTTTCTTTCAGACATTGTAATAT
>JABFQC010002790.1:0-15322 GCA_022817085.1 Psilanteris sp. ZL-2020
GTTCTGCAGAATGACAAGGCATCACGGAATGACGTCGGCCTATTATAAAAGATATAACATTTGCCATTGTATGTTGCCGTGGAGCCAGGTGGTTGATCTCTGAACTGAGGACATCTTTCGATCGGCAAAGCCTACGATTATGATTCAATCATTAGTCCATTCCAATGGTACAATTTTTAACAATTACATAAAATTAGTCGGCTTATTAGTATATTATATATTGATTTATAAGAAACATAAACAAATTGTTAATTATATATTCTTTTCTTGCAAAATAATGACGGCGTGACCGAAATGTCAAAGAGTAATGTTGACTTCCTTCTATTGTTTTTTATAGTTGTAATAACAATAACCTTCGCAATAATTAACGAATGACATTTCACTTTGAATTGAATTTAAATATTGCTCGCGTAATAAACAAACGCGTAGTTTAAAAATACCGATAATAAGTTTTTCAAAGCATCGAAACGAACCATTATTACCTTATTCGTATGAGTAAAATTGGCTTATAATGATTGATTCTCGTTATGCTTTAAAATCTCATTTATTTTAAAAACTTGTCATTCAGTATACGTCTTATTATAAATTTCGAAAAATACACATACTGTTTACCGGCTTTGAAATAATGCATTTATTATATGTCAATGGTTGATTGATTTTCATAAAAAATTTACTTGATCAGTGTAGACAAAGGCTTCACAAAGAGAAAGCTGCACTTGGACCGCGGTTGATGATTCTGCTTCTAAATGTACCGACACAAAGGCGCCAGGCATCGGGGGATTGCAGGGTAAAAACAGCGGTTGTCCCTCTTCCAGGGGCCCTGTGTAACGATTGCAAATTGGATTCGTTCCCAAGTCAGGACGATTATTGCCTACGCGTACAACTATAGTTCCTGGCAGGTCCTCACCTACAAATGCAAATAATTCTCATTACTCCGGCGATCTTCATTGATTAACGAATACGAGAGTTATTCCTATAAATATGCAATCAAAAGCTGTTGTTCTTGTGTAATGAATAGAATACGTTAACGAACTGAATATTCACACCGAACTGATTAGAATAAGATAGTTTCACTTAATTGATATTAGAAATTTCGCATGCCATTATCCTATTAACCATAAATGCTAATGTTTGTCAAACATTTTCGGCGTTCGTGTATATAGTTTGTCGTAACAAACGCGATATGACAATGCGAACTTACTATTTTATGATTACTTCTTCTATACGCTCTATAAACCCTAATGTCGCTTTCATTCTTTTTATACGAATCGAATTTTTACATTCTAATTAACACGTTAATCATACATTTCAATGACACATAATCTTCCATTATGTTTTTTCGTCTGATGCGAGTTTATGATAATTTAACAAATTGCTTTATTTAACGTAATTTATTCACCCTAAAAGTTTAATGACAGTGTTAAAAGTGTATCTGATATTGCACAAGCACATTCAACATAATAATCTAGGACTGGTCAAGATGTTCCTTTTTATATAACACACGTATATATATATTTACATAAACAAACAGAGCATTTCTGTAATCAACAATTATCATCCCAAGGTGAAATTTAACCCCTACTTATCACCTATAAGTTATCGAAATTGTATAAAAATACCTCCTACATAGCCCATAAAAACGTCCGAAATTTCCAGTTTTTATGTAGGTCTTAAATAGGATTTCCACGTTCCTAACCTTCGAGGTTGAAGAGTTAAATACGTTAAAGAGTAGAAAAGAAATAGAAATTTTAGCCCTACATTACCCCTACAGAATCTTCATTAGCACTCTTTAACGTATTTAACTACTTAAAATCGAATAATAGGTCCATTTTAAGACCATTAAGACCTACTTAAGACCTACATGGTTCTAGAACGTTTCCCAAATAGCCTCTACATAACTGCTTCTATTAGGAAAATGGGAAATTTCGGCCGTTTTTAGGGACCAAGTACACGGAGAAAACGTTTTATCAAAAAAATACTATATTTACTACTACACGTAGGATGAAGCTTTTAAAAATGAAAATAATAATATTTATTATTATAAAGATTACTATATAATATAGTAATTTTTCGTAGATTGTCTGCGATATTGAAATTAAATATAGTAAAATCTTTATTTTCAGAATCTCCATCTTACGAGTAGTAATAAATATAGTAATTTTTGATAAAACGTTTTCTCCGTGTAGGCGGTATTTTTATACAATTTCGATAACTTATAGGTGTTCAGTTTAAGGTTAAGGTTTAAATTTCACTTCGGGAACGTTCTGTAAGGGTACCTAAAATTTCGCCTCGGGATCGCACCGGGCGTAAATCAATATTCGTAAAACTCAAATCTTTCACCCCCTGACACAAACCATCTTCATTTCTGAAAGTACTGCCAAATGGCAAAAAAGATGAATCACAAATTTGCCATTGTCGCACACCTATACAAATTGCTCACACCCACGCATAACCGATAACCAAACGCCCCGTTAAACGAAGCGCGAAACGTCTTAATTAGTCCCAATTCGCGACAATTGCAAAAGCTCGGCCGTCCACGGACGTTCATCGCGTCGAGCACTTTCTAAACGCATCGGATTTCGTCGTAAAGTTACGCGAGCGTCGGGGTAAAGCAGTCGACTGTCGCGGGGTCAGCACGGCTGGTTAGACGCGCGCGTTTACCGGATTATGAACGTTGGGATGAAGGATCGCTGATTGAGCGGCCGAGCGGCGCTTCGCCTGGTCACAGCTGAAATGTTTAGTGGGTCATGAGATGTGGTACTTTTGCAACGACACGGCTTAAGCGCGATATTATCTGATTAGGCGATGCGCGTGCTCCTTGCATCCACCTGCATATCGGTTTATCTGAACGCCAAGTGAAAGCCTCCGGGGCGTACGCGCTGTCCGGTCCCGTCGTTTCGCAAGCGGACCGCGCACTCTTTTAGCATGCCGGCCAGCGCGCGCTTTACGAAACCGACTTATTATCCGGGAAACCGCGAGAGGCTCTTCCTCGATTTTCGAATTGCGTGATTCGCATGCGCGCATTCAAAACGGAGAGATCACTTCAGATCTCGGCGCAAAATTTTATACGAATGCGTTTTCGAGTTTGAGGAACGCGGGTTGCGCAATGAGCGCGTTTGTGGCGAAATCACTCATTGTCTCGTTAGAGTTCACGATTTTGAATGTTTACACTGTAAAAAGAAGTGTTCCGTAGAAAACGTTTTTGAAGCTTTTTGGAACACTTATAAGCGTTATTTCTTGAAACCGTTTAAAACGTTCTATTTGGGTGTATACAAACATTAGTATTAAAGAACACTTTAATAATTAGGAACGTTTGAAAAACACTTTCAGAACACTTGTTTTTACAGTGTATAGACGCCGCTGAAACGGGGTTTAAGCGTTTTTCAAAATCATTGAGTATTTTGTCCAGGCAAAGTTGCGGCGAATCGGAATTATGGGATGAAACTTTGGGAGCCAATTTGCGCGAGGCTATTTCCGTATAATGGAATTGGATTCAATAAGTTATGCATAGTCGGCCAGAAATTACGCATTTTACACAGCCCTCGCGTCTAGAAGTATTTTTAATGCCGATTTTCCCGCGGTCCATGAATTATTTACATCGCTATAAATTCAATGTAAAGTGAAGCGTAAATGACGAGGGTTTTGTTAACGGTGATTTATAAAACTGACATTGCGAAAGTAAACACAAATCACGCAGTCGCGCTTCTTGCATTTTAACAGCATTTTTATTTCTGTTGTAATCGATTTTCACAATTAGCGAGTCATCGGAAAACAATGAGACTTAGGATAAGATCGAGCGATAGTTATCGGCTTTCGGGATTATGGCTGCTTCGGGAACATCAACAGCGCGGTTTCCAGAACCGAGTAGCTTCGAGGGTTTAGTTAAACGAGCAGTTTACTTTTTCTCGACTACTGCTACGAAATCGATTTGTTTGAATGGAACAAAACGTCGAGGCAGAATATTAACATAAAGTGGAATACCGCGAGGTATTTATACAATTGGCTTACCAATCGCCCGACAACAAAGTTTGACGCGCATCTGTATAATTATATATATATATATATATGTATATATATATATCCAATGCACCGTTTTTCGCGCGATACATTTATTTCCAATCGCGATCAAATTATTTTCCATACGCGTAGGTTAGTTTTCTTTTTAGCGCGGAAAATTTCTATGTACCCATCAACTTTCTTGACACCTCGTAATTACGAATGCTAATTAACGTGCTTTAACATAATGATCCTGAGAAATCGTAATCCATCAAAACAATTAGAATTTACAATTATAATATTTTCATTAATGAAAATCACCTTTTACCGGAACATTCGTTAATCAGCCAGCAACGACGAATATTTCAGACCTGAAACGAAATCATGCTTGAACTTGAATCGTCAGACTCAAGTTGGAAATCGCTTCTGACGAGGAACAATTGAAACCTTCGAGCTTTCTTCTTCATGCGTAGCGATGTTACGCCGATAATGTTCGTAAATTGTGTGGCCGAGTCCACGCATGTACGACGGTTTCTAACGTTGTATCTTCGCGCATCTTGGTACACTGAAGTATGACCAAGTAGTCGTTTCATTCGAGCGTATTCTCGGAGACGATCGCAATTTGCATAAAGATAAAGCGCTTTATTGAATCACCTGCAAATAATCGCTTAAAGAAGCGTGATAAGCAGATATCATTTGTCAGGAAGTCGACATTTTCGACCGCTCTTATTACAGTCATTTTATTCTGATCGAATGATTTTTACATTTGATACGCCGAAAAAGTAATCTTGCAAATTGTGCCAAACTGGATAATGATAGTAATAATAAAAATAGGGTAAATATATATAAAAATGTGATAAACGATGATTAAAGATTTATACACGGAAAAAGAAGATTGTTTAAAACAGACACATATCGTTCGTCAAGTACATATTGTGTATTATAAATAATAAATATAAAGTGTAATTCAAACAAACTTATCGTCTAAAATGAACAAACATTGTGATTAGGATGACACTATTGTTAGAAAAATTGTCAAAAGTTCAGAATTTGTATTTAGTTTTGAATTTTAATTAAAATAAATATTTATAATATACAGAGACCAGATTTACGCTGAATAATTTTTATGACATTATATATTCTTTAGTAATTACTGTAATGATATTTTCAGTTTTACTTATTATATATTGCAATTTGAGGTTAGGAGTATCAAACGTATACATTGTCAAAATTAGACAAACGAGAGCAGAGAAATAGTCGTAATTATGATTATATTAGTCGCTTTATATTTTACATACATTTTGTTAATTATACAACTACTTATTGTGTGTGTGTGTGTTTTTATATTACCACTATTTTTGTATGGATTTGTTTCGTCATTTTCAGACAAAACTCTTTTTCCGTATACTAATTTGTTAAAAAAGTAACCAACAAACGTTATAAAATATTTAACATTGTTCTTTTATTATATAAATTGGAAAATTTTGTATAGGATGTATGATCTTTATTATTTAAATAATTAAATTTACAATCTAAAATAGTCCAATATTAATAAAAATATTTACAATATTGTCTGATTCTTGCATCCAACAGCTAATCAATTATGATTATTTATTATATTAAATATTCCTATATATATTAATCATATGGTGAGTTAATTATTTTGACATTGAATAAATTTGGTAGTAGAATTTTCACTTTTAATATTATCATTCTGTCTCGTTTGAATTTGATCAAAACAAGTTGTTTTCCCATTCAAAGAGCCGGAGCATTGTCCAAAATAAATGTAGGCCAGAACACTATTGAAACGTAAAACATTGCCATACATTTTTTTTTCTAAACTCGAAAAGAAATGACTTAACGTCCCTTTCACTCTTGTCGTTTTCACTATTTCTCCTCGAATGCACCCGCATATTGCGACACAATGTGTTAAATTAAATAAAGTCCGACACATCAAGCGCAACCAAATCATTCACAGTCAATTCAACTATATATACTCGGGAATAATATGCAATCAGAAAAACGCGTTTCAGAAAATCTTATTGAACCACGCTTCATTTTAAAGTTAATATTTTATGCATCGAAAAATTTCAGCGTTTCATAAAGGGTATAAAATGAAAATCATACATTCAACGTTTTAACACTCAGAAAGCTATTTGCCTTTAAAATAATTTATTGCTTCGTTTTAAATTCATTCCGTCCTTTGTTGTTATGCAAATTTCGTAACTTTATTTGCAATATAATAAATAATTTTCCACTTTTTATAGACACTTTTTATTTTAGTTCTCCCGGATAATAATTAAATGTTCGTTTACGAGAAAACAAACCAATGACTTTTGTCATTACTTTTCAGTGGCTTTAACGGATTGCTAAAGATTGAATCGTGTGCAAGATCATAGCGCACATCAAAGTGGATGAACCAAACTATGCAAACAAAGTCGTGACGGGGGTTTCTAGTGATTGAAAGTGGAAAGAGGCTTTCGCTTTCTAAAAGCGTGTCTACCATTGGCGCTGATAATAGCTGTGGACTGTCGTGTGGCCGATGCAATTTGTTCGAATTTATCGTGAGATTTAGTCATTTTCAGCGACAGCTTTACTAAACCAAATGTCATTATGCCAACGAAACAATGCCGAACGTCGCATACGCCGAACCATCTTTTCCTCGATGAACAAACATAATAATACGCAAACGAGCGTTACCATGGGAATCGTCTTACGTTTTATCTACTTAAATAGATGAAAGTATTCATTCATTTCAATATTCACTACATCATTCGTTTACTAATCACGGTGTAGTAACATTCGTTCGTTTTAAAACATAATGGGCGAAACCGAGGCCGTTAACTTTGTACGGTAAAATAATATTATAAACATTCCGATCTTTGATTAAAGCGAAATAGACAATTTGCATAATTGCGATGTTTTATGGAGAAAGAAACAATTAAATTTATTCGCGGTAATCATTTTAATTGTCTGAGGCGTTTAAAACTTTTTTTATAATGAAATAAATATTTCATACTTTAACGTCATATAATCAGAGAAATTGTTAATTATCTGCAAAAACAGATAGTTTTCTTTAATGGAATTACGTATTTAACTTTATCGCTTAATTATTGATATATGTTAATTATGTTAATACTTGTTTTGGACCGTCGTTTCACTCCGACAAATTGATCTTAATGGACGACATTTTTTCTTGCATCTTTTTTTTATTTGTATTAATTATTACGAGCCAGATTGCTTTGTGACAAATAACAATTCATCGAAGATGCGTTATGCTTTATAAATTATGGAAGGGATTTTATTTTGCAAAAAATTATAAGAAGAGGTTTGAAACTTACCGCAGCAGGATTTGCCGAAGTCAAGACGGACGAGCTGAACCATGTATGGTTCCAACAAATTAACGTACCACCAGGGTCGTAATTCTGGTTTAGTTAACGTACACGTTTGAGACGTGTAAATTTGACCGCTACTTCCATCGACTGCTCTCTGCGGAATTCCGCCTTCGACACTGCTTGATTGCATCGGGGCTTTTCCTCCTGCCACGTTCAACACTGTAACAAATAACGTTAATTTCAGTAACTTGTTACTTATTACGCTATTTCCTGTTGCTTGAGTATGAATCGATTACACAAATTAAATGCTTTAACGACAAAGGTAATCAACTATTGCATGAACGCCAATAAATTTTCAATTCTAACCATTGATTATGACAAATTCATCATAAATTAATTGAAGAGTAATTTTTTAATGCAGTAATCCTAAATATAATACGAATTGAATATTTCATGGATAATAAATTCGTGTTTCGTTGTTTCAAGTGTATTATTTATGTAAGATATTTGTGCATTTTTGTAATATTTGTATATTCACTTTAATTTTAATTATATATTGTACTGTTAAAATTGACGTTATAAAAGTGTCTTATTTCAAGATATTTTTATACAAAAGATAGTATAAGTGTCTTATTATTAGACATTATTTATATGTCTTTTGCATGAAAATGTCTCGATTTAAGACACTTGTTTTAAGTAGTGTGAGAATACTATATTGTAAATATTTTTACATATAACTATATATATGACAATTTATGTTAGATGGTACGCAATCACATTTGAATTTAAGTTAGTTGGAACAATTTTGTTTAAAATTATATTACCTATGCTGAATTCTTTTATTTGTGTATTTCATATCGAGCTACATAGTAAAATTATATATATATATATTATATTTTTACTGTGTATATACTCAGAGAAATAAATGACGAAAAATTACTATCTATATCATTAATTCGGAATCACAACAGAAAAAGCATAATATTTACTATTTTTAAGAGTATTTTTCTATGTAAAAAACTTACTTTTTCCTTTAAAAAAAAAATACTACTTTATCATAATATATTACTCTTAAAAATAGTAAATATTATTCTTTTTCTCTTAGATTCCATATTAAGGATATAAATAGTAATTTTTCGTCATTTATTTCTCTCAGTGTAATAACAATATAATAAATAGACGTTAGTATGATAATAATTAAAAATATTGGAAATGAAGCGTATCAGTGCTTTACTTAACTTAGAAATCCGGTTATCAAATGTAGATAGAAGTTTATTTTTATATAAAGTACATTCATCTTTAAGAGTCTTTAAAGCATCTTTATCAGAACTTGTATTTCCTATCAGTGCGTAAATTTGATTTTCATCTAATAGAGCTATAGTTTGATATCAAATAGAATTTTTCACTCTTTGAAATATGTGAATTTTTCATATATGAAATATGAAGTTCATGCTAAATAAAAATTTGCTACTAAATATTAAACGCATTAATGAGGAATTACAATTGATAATATAGAGCATATATATACATTGAGTTTCATTTATCCTTCGTTACATATTGAAATTCAATAACATCTTGATTATAATATCGAGCCAAACAAATTACAACTTCCGAGTCTATATACTATATTTCTTTCTAAATGCCGGCCTATTTATAAAAATAAAACCATAATAATAAAACTTCAAAATAAAACTATTAAGAAAAAAAAATATAAACGATTCACAACGCGTACGGAAAATCTTCGCGTTTCAACAAATCATCCTAAAGCAAGACTAAAAGCATAATTTTGCAAGAGCGTCGTTTACGAAAAGTATGAATAACATATATATATACCAGCTCACACCCTTATTGGACGATACAAACGGGGCAGGTCTAATTTGATGTTGATAATCGGTTGTTACGTCGAGCGGAAGTGAAAAGACCGAAGGCTACGGTCGAAGGACGAAAATTGGTGCTGACTTTTGTATGGGCGAGTGGAATTAATGGGTTAACTCTAGTTCGAAACGCGATGCTGGCATTCATCCCGAAGCTGGCGGCCTTGCGGTAGTTTAACTATACCGTAACGCGCGAATTTGATTGGAGAACATGCGAGTAACAAACTGACGGGCACCAAAGTGGGAAATCGACGAGAAACGCGTGTTTCCTGACGTATAAGGTGAGATCTCAGATCGGTCAATGTCCCGTAGATGTTCGGCAGTTTAATTGAATAGTCGATCTGATGCGACTTGTTTGATTTGATGCGCATCTCGAAATCGCGATTCTCTTTGGGGAAACTGCGAACGGCGGTTGGATTAATGATGGCAAGTAGTAATGAACGCGAAATGATTAATCGGTAACGCTAATAGAATTACTGATTTGTAATTATCAAGCCGCGCCAGTCAATGCGCAGGGAATAATGAGATATGATGAAAGGAACAATATAGAATGACCGGTGACAATTGTCATAACTTGCGGTAATCATTTGCGAATTATTAAGCATTATCATTTGGATAATTAATTAGTAAAAATGCTTAGTTTATTATACGTCTGAATCAAATTGGATGTAATAATATCTATGGTGTCGGATTTAATACCCTATCCCATATGAAACAAATTGATTCTGATCCGGCTTTGGATCATAAATCAAAATTAAATAAAGTTCCAATTTAAAGTTCATTTATAAACGTTATGGATGTAAAAATGTCGTTTGTTAAGAATTCAATTCCAATTTGTAAATTGGTTTAATACAAATTATCAGATATTCAATTACTGTTATTTGTTTAATAGCCTTGTTCAAAGACTATACTTTTACGAGAAAAGTTCATGCAAATATAATTGATTTTCTTTCATTTTTACGCACCAAACCTATTGAAATTCAACAACAAGTCTACAGCGATTCGAAATTGTTGGCAATTTTTTATTATCATTTTATATCGCTTCAGCGGTATATTTATCTTTTCCACTGAATATTTCTTATTGATAATTTCCTTTTAATTACCATCCAATTGTAATTTCAGACTGCAAATTTTGCAAGATTATCAGCCATTGATAACATTATCGATGATTTCTTAATGATCTTTTATCGTGAATCATTCAAATGACTTTCATCGGTAACTCCTCTGAAATTATTTCCTACCGATCTTTAATCATACATTATTTCCTATGCGAAAACGCGCTGCATTTTTTGTTTCATATTTGCTTAAATAATGCATCGGTGCAGGTGCAAGATCGGAATGCGCTCGAATGTAATTCGTAGATCGTAAACGTCGCAATCATCCGGACAATAAATTAACGAGAAGTGGCACGCCAATTAACAGAATGTATATTCCGAAACAGGGACATAGTTGATTAGAATTATAGTTGTTTTACCGCTCGGGCGTTTTTCATAACTCATTTTTCATTATACGTTATAAATTATACGTTAAATGCAAGCGCGAGATGTACGGCCGAGGTTATGCTCGCTTGCAAGTTGTTTTAGATAAGTGCGCCGAGGCATTCTGTTCACGAGAATTATATCTATAATTATCAGGGCTTTTCCTTCGCCATCGCTCCGATGAAACGTGAAGTGTTATAGCCAATAAATCGGTAGCGTCAGCCGCGATTTTATCATAACATTTTTAACATTTTATATCAAGATAATTGCTTCTGAATCTAGAAAATAGCCGTCATTTTATTTGGCGCACGATGCCAAACGTTTCAGGACAAAAGTCAAATATTTGGACCAAATTATATTACACCGTGGGTAATTAAATGATAAAAATCTAATTGCTGTTAATTAATAAGCTTTCAAATGTTACGACCCCGTTTCCGTGCAAATATTCGTAAAATGTTCAAAAATTGTTACACGCATTTTAACTCGGTACAAGGAACAATTTTGTTTCAATTATATAAATTGATTATGTGTTAATGAATTGAGATATATATGTCGATGCAACTGGCAACTCCTTAAATATTGAATAAATTATTGGATTACATAGAGAAGTCAAAGTCCAGCCTTAAATTATATGCCAATCGTGAATTATAAGAAATGTTTAATATTACATTATTTATTAAAATTTAAACTAAAATAATAATGCAATTTTAATTGTAAATGATTATTGAATAATAACAAATAATTATGAATTTCATCCCAAACAACTACACGGATATATTCATTAAATACAGTTCAATAAATTCAGTTTTCTCATTCAAGCGATTAAACAATTATAAATATTTGATAATTGTATGTATTATATACGACCAGAGAAGTCTAAATACCAGAAGAGAAAACACGAAACATAAGAAGAATGAGAAAAAAGAAGATAAGAAGAATGCTGCAGCTTCAAGTATCTGATAGCTCGGAAAAACCCTTTTACGTTAACTAGGAAACGACATTTAATGAGCAGAAATATGTCACATAAAATGGATAATTTCCGAGTTCAACCAGTATCATTCCATTCGAAAGTCTCTTAATATGCAATGTCCCGCTGCTTGCAAAAGTCGCTTCACTTTAAGTAGAAAGCTCTGTAATTTTGCGATTCTGTAAACGCGATTACCCAAATTACACGCCTCTTCAATTTCTGCTTTTCTTGATACAGTTTTTGCGTAACTCTTCCACTTTCTTTAAATAAAATAAATTTATATCAACTGATAATTCCATATACGAGGAAGAAAATGTTAAAAATACATAAAACTGAAAATCTCTGATTAGTCAAAAGTTAATTTTCACTTATGCGTTCGAAACATTCAGACGAATCAATTTAATTAAGTTAATATTTTAATAAATACACGGGGAAAATGTTATATGTATTATGGTATTTCAGGGATTTTAAACCAAATATTTTTAAAATTATTATACAAACTTCTAGAAAAATTAGCTATATTTTATAAGACAAATTTCTATAAAGTATAGTAATTTCCATAATATTAATCATGATAACTTTATTAAGCTATAAGTATGGTATTTTATGATATAACTTTTTTCTACGTATATACATTGAAATATCTTATGAATAAAGATAATACAAATATAAAAAATATATATATATATGTATAACGAATGAATATTTTGGATTTTCATCTTAACCTCGCATTAATCGACGCCCAAAAATTAACTAATAATACAAACATTTATTATTATGAATAAATCATTGTGCCGTATCGTAGTTGCATTCTTTATCAACATTAAACACCAACAGTGGCCTGTGGCTTGCGAATCATTGCAATCGAGGTCTTAAAACGACTCACAAACGACCGCATAATTTATGTGTTTGGATTAATAGCTATAATTCAGCGAGCCCTTCATTGACAGACGGAGAGTACCGTTGTTAGCGCGACACCTGTGCAGATACGCGAGAGACAAAAAGGAAACTGACAAAAAATGGCAAAAGAGAAAGAAAGAAAGAAAAAAAAAACGAAAACACACGGATCCTTTTCTTGCGCCCTGCCAACATTATTCTTGCACACTTTTTTGCTCCGATACGTGTCCCGTTTATTTTACGATCGACCAAGTATTTCGCGTCATTTTAATGACATTGGTCACGCAATTTATAACAGTATAAGTCGCATAATATCGTTCGGCGGAAAAAAGAGACACTCAAATTGCTCTTCCGCATCGCGTCGCCACACACAATACGCGACCCACACGCGCGCGTCCGAATACGTGCGCGTGTATACACTTCGAGACGCAGATTTCGTATCATGAAAACGATAAAGGCTGCCTCGTCATGTGGATTGCGCCGAGCATATGTTCGCGGCCGTAATTATTACGAAAGAAAATGTTTCCTCCGAACCCTGACACTTACGGTAATTCCGATGCATTAAACGCTAACGAAGAATGATAACCGCGCCGCGCGACGGGATTCACGGCAATAAAGTCGAACACTTTCCTTCGAAACGACGCGGCTCCGAAACAATGTCGTCCGTGAAACGACGAGTTCTTTCGGGACCGCGATGATTAATTGAAGGGAAGCCTGAATCGGGACAAAAAGACGACGCTTTTTGCGGAACCTCTCGGGGCATTAATCATCGGGCTTTTTGCGCAAACAACGCGGTCTTCTTTTAACGAGCGGATTTCTGATCGAGTCGTCTTACAGAATCTAATAAGCCCCGTAACAATGACTTATTGGAAGCCATTACGTTTCGAGCACAACGGCGCACGTGAGCGCGATTCCTCGTACACATGCAAGTGTGTTACGGTACAGTTCTTTGCGCGTGCATTATCTCGGCGCAATCTGGTCAATGATTCATCGCGAGACATTTAGACCGCCTTGGCTTCGACAACACTCTTTCAGGTTTTTAATCGTGCAATTCAGTTTTTGCTATTAATTGCTTCGTATAAGTCATTCCCCGTTAAACGCTAGTTGCTCCACGGGTCTGACGATACTGATAATCTTGACGATCGTTGTCAAAAGTTGTTCCGTGCTTTTCTTAAACGCGAGCGCTTTTTTCGGCTTGTTTCACGGTCTCTCCCGTTGGTCCTAGGCGAACGATCAATGACTCGTGCCGTCGTTAGTCGCGACTTTAATATAATCGTGTCGGAGGAGAGAGGTGTCGTTCGTCTTCGCATTTTTGCAATTTAGTAGAAGGTATGAAAAGAAATTTAGCGAAGTGCGCTGGAAAAAATAATATTACAAATTTGAACAAACTAGATAATAAAAGGAGAAAAAGTGAGCAAACATGTTTTTAGAATTTTCTGACCGGAAATTATCATATTATTTACATTTTTGCCTATTTTTCCTACTTTTATTATCTAGTTTGGTCAAATTTGTAAGATCATTTTTTTCCGTGTGGAATAGCTGCGGGAATTCAATACTCGCAATGTAAGCATAGAAGTATGGTTTGTTTCTCATTCGAGAACTGGGTCAAAATATGTATCGGTCTTTTCTAAAGTTCGAACTCTCGCGTGTACCATTGACCTTCCCTTTATCGGACCGTCGGAACGAGAATACAAAAACGGAGCAACACCTGACGAAGTCAAATTCAACGCGATGATTCCAATAAATGTGTATAGCCATCCGGACGCATGCCACTAACGGGATTAGAAATTTTATTGAATTGAAAATGAAAAAAAAGTTGAAACCGGAAAAACGGATATTACAAATTTCACGTTAGAAATGATCTTGCAGTAAAAATCGAGCATTTTAACACCACAAGTAGTAAGTGAATAAAATGCTAAATAATGATAAATAAATGTGTTAAAAGATTTATTGAGCAACTACCGGTTTGTGGCTTTCACTAATTGTCATCGATGAATAATAAAAGTATATATATATATATATATATATATAACACAATACCAGAAATTTGAATACAATACGTAATAAAACTATAAAGAAAAATCATTTTCGGGGATATATATATATATGAAAAGGATTATTATATATGTATGTATTGGCGTAAAATAAAGTTTCACTTTAATAAAATTGCCTAAACCATTCGTTTATACCATTCAACTTATAAAAAACTGTATACATATATATTCTCTTAATTCGATATCTATTGTAATATAATACAATTGGAATTAACTGTTCTCCATTCACAATTTATTGAGTTTAATACAAAATACGTCTCATTCATAAGAATGCACCGTCCGCGTATTAATTATTCGGTCGCACAATCGTCCGTTAATGTACCAATTCTAGCCCCAATTCTAGTCTTATTATAATCGCGGCTGTTTAATTGACAATTTCGCACCGTCGCGGTACGTCTTATGCACGCCAGTTCTCCGCTCGCTTTAGTTTTCACTTTAAATCAGTTAGAACCTCCTCGAGGAAACGCGCACGGAGCGATTTTGATAATGAAATTTCGCGTAATCCAAAGCGTCGTACCACTTAACCCGCGGCAAAGTCGGGCACAAAATCCAGTTTCCAATGGCCATTTCTTCGGCGCGAACCTGTTTCGGATATTTTCCATCTCGCGCTCTGTTTCCTTTCCACGAGCTGGCATGATTGTGTCGTCCGCCTAAACACCGAAGAGACAGTCCTTTTGATCGCCGAAGCGCGTCCATTTCGTGGACTCTAATTCTCTCGGCG
>JABFQC010002791.1:0-15322 GCA_022817085.1 Psilanteris sp. ZL-2020
ACCCCTAAATATCGTAAACATTACTTCGATTTCCCTATATTTTTACTGTGCTTTAACGGTAATCATTCTTTGTTTACAAACATCGCATCAAAGTACTGTTTTGGCACGGTAATTTTTAATAGAAATTTTTCTCAGTGTATATCTCAATAATAATCTATATTTTAAAATAGTAACATAAATAATTAAAGCTACATATGAAATGAACGGAATTATTTACGCCAATTTTGTTCTACAAACTTTACCTAAAATAGATTAAACATACAGCGTATAATTCAATATTTGTTATAATTCTCAAACATCATATTAGTTTCACATTTCTGCAAAGTATTGTTCGTATTTTATTTTTAAAGATTTATTTTCAACACATGGGGTTTTGAAAACATAAAAACATTATTTTAACGTTTTGTAAATATATATGAATGCTCATAACTTAAAGGATCTAATTTACAATTCGATTATACATTTAAGAATATAGATTCATTTCACAAATATTATTTTTCGCTAAAATTGTTGGCTAAAATTTGCTAATGCTCTCTTAATTGTTAATTAAATTTAATATCAATATATATATACTTGTGTGAATTCTTATTAAAACTAAATAATCACATTAATATTTAGCATAATATTTAGCATAATTATATTAAATTATGACAAAAATATCGACTCTTGGCTACAAATTTCCTAATAATAATTTAATGAATAATAAGGTCCCATGCAGATAAACTTAAAAATTAATATTTACACGATTAAAATTTCAAGAACACATACACCATTAAAAAATTGTAATATCATACAAATTATATATTTGCATTTAATTATTCAAAACTGCAAGTTCTTTCTTTAAAATATGTAGGTTATATTTTCCTTTGACCGATGAAAGAAGATATATATAGTAATATGGTAAGCGACATTACATAATTGTTTGACCTAATATTATGATCACAATAGTTCTGCATTGATACGTTAATTTAAAACGTGAAATAAATAGTACAAGAAAGTAAAAGACTGTTATTATATGACGGGTAAAAGCGTGGAGGAAAGTAAAAAGATGCGACATTTCGTAGGTGTTTCGGATTGTTTTTATCGTCGAAGTAAATCGTTTACTGTTTTTACTAATCATGCGACTTCAAGCGCTGACAATTTAGAAAGCATTTACCGAAAATTAAGTAACGAAATGATATTCACACGAAAATTTTTGCATTTTTTGCTGCACCATTAAGTGAAAGGTTTTTAAGGTATACTTATCCGTGTGGTTAAAAATCGTTTCGCTTTTAATTAAATGAGTTTATAATAATTTTGGAAAAGAACGTACGCGTTAAACATTTTACACGGTTGAACAAAAGTCGCAAAATGTTTTTTAAAATTCGATAATGCTAAATTCAAATGAGAACACATTTTTCAGTTGGAGTTTCGCCAAATAGAAAATTATTATATCAGACAAAATTCCGCCTTGCACAATCATAATGACATTGCGGAAAATTAATTTATCTCACGAACTAGTCGGTGAAACTATGTGCGCTACTCATTCTCTACGCACCTGATTTGTTTAATAATGTAGATCATCATGTCATTCACTTGTAATTGAAGTAATATTTATTGGTTATCTATTCGGCTAAATTAATAGATATTCAATATTATTGAATCGTATTAAAAGTAAATATAAGTTATTGAATGGAAATAATAAAGCTAATTAGATAAGACCAATTAATATATCACTGTCTATTATATCTGCACTATATCAATAATATGATTTAATATATACATAACAAAAAATTTGGGCATATCTCATAAGTCAGTGAAAAAATAATATATTCACATCATTAGTAGAACAGTTATGCTATCAACGTTATTTTTTCACTTACTTTGCATATTTTGTAATTTTTTTATATTAGTGAAATTTTTAATTCGTTGAGAAAATTTTTGATTAAAAATATTCTTGATTATATGAATGTTTAACGGAGTCAATTTAACACAGTACAAAAATATGTACAACTTTATTGGTTTAATTTAATTGTATAATCATAAGTGTTTTTTGTATTGTTTTTATTCAATTGGAATTTGAAATTATACAAAAGGTGAAATCAGTTTTTACTTCATTTTATTCTTTAAATCGTTAAATAATCATTTAATTCGTAACTCGTTTTTAAAGTCATTTATTTTATTTTGTTTATATTGTGTGGTCATGCGCTATGTAAGAAAGTATTATTTAAACCTGTAATTTATTTTTTTCCGAAAATCGTGTTACTTAGATTAATGAAATTCAAGAAACTGAGAAGCTCAAATTGCTATATAGGAAACCATGCACATATAGTTTTATACGTAAATTATGTCATATATGCTTATGTAACTTTATTATATTTTAATATTTAATATACTTTAATATAATAGACATTTTAACATTTTTTTGACTAATGTAAAATTATAACTGCTTCATCAAGTCACATTGGAAAATATTTCCAAATATTTTTCAACAAAACGTACAACATCAACGTTTTCTGATTAACATAATTTAAAAATGTTTGTAACATTGTTTAAAGCCTTGTTTAAATTAATTAATATATTATTTTAATAATATAAAAATATAAATTTAATACAGTTAAACAAAAGAACAATTTTTGATAGGATGAACTTAAGTAAAAGTTAATCAAATATTACACTCACGAACAAGTTTGCCGAATGTTGTAATACTATTTACGTTTCGTTATATTATTATTAAATGTTACAATAACACAAAGACAATACATGATGTATCACTAACTTTATTGTTAAATATAATTATAATAATAAACTTATTACTAATGTATTATTAATTCATGAGTATATTTATAAATTAAAATTTTGTATCAACTATTTGCAATAGTAAATTTCTCGATATATGCACGAAATTATAATATGTTAACAAATAGTATTATCATATTGCACTAAACTAAGATATATATTAATCCTGGTATGAGAATATAAGAGACGGTCTTATTGCTTTTGAATAATTTAGATTCAATATAATCTAATAATTGATATTCTCTAATTAATTAAATTTATCTTAATATATTATAAATGCAAATTGATCCTACTGCGATCAGAATAAAATAAAATCATAATAAAGTACATTTTTTCAATGTTATATACCGAATAAAATACATATTACAATATATACTAAAACATAATCCAACCAAATTAGATAATAAAAAATTAATAGTTTTAACATATTGAAATATAAATATTAAGAAAATCACTCTTTTTATAAATTTTATTATCAACTTAGGCAAGTTCATAATCATCATTTATTACATTTATCGTATAATATTGTATATTTTTCTTATGTTAATTATAATTTTATCATACAATGAGAGAAATAAATGACGAAAAATTACTATTTATTTCCTTAATTTGGAGTCATAAGAGAAAAATCAGAATATTTACTATTTTTAAAAGTAATATATTATGATAAAGTAGTATTTTTGATGTAAAAAACTTACTTTTTGCTTTAAAAAACAGTAAATATTATTCTTTTTCACGTATGATTCCAAATTAAGGAAATAAATAGTAATTTTTCGTCATTTATTTCTCTCAGTGTAAAAATAACGTGATGATTTTCGTTGATAGAATAAATGACTAACACTTTATCTGTTTTGTCTATTACAGATATATATTTATTTTTATTAATTATATAATAATTATAATTAAAGCTATAACATATTAACTTTTTATGTTTAATATTTAATCCATATAAGATTTTTTTTACTAAAATCCTATGATTTATTTATCTTCTACTATATATATAAGTAGAATATGTCCTTTACAATATTATCTTTGATAGTTTAACATTAATTGCACCATTATCCTGCTATAATTATCATATTTTCATAATTGTCCTATGACCCATCCCCTTTTGAACAGTATAGCAATGTGCACACACATTTCTTAAATTTAAACTTCGTTCTGCAACCATTGATGCAGTTACTGCAATATACAAACTAAGAGTAAACAAATGCAACGGTCAACGTAGTGCTCTCGATCACTTTCTCTGATGATCGGTATAAAAAATATTATGTTGCATCGTGCGTGAGAGGAAGTGGCGCAGGTGAAGAAGGTGTCGTACGGTGAAGGCCCCTCCGGCTCCCGTTACCGCGGCCTCCACCACGGCCAAAGTCGAAGAACCACCACCTTTGAAAGTATTGCCACCACCTCTCATGCCACATTTCGTTAATCCCATGCGACATGGGAAGGATACGTGCCTATATAACTACGGCGTTCCGCTGATTGCGCGAAGTGAGCTACGCTTTCCTGAACCTAGGAAGTCAAAGTACGCGGGCCCGGACGGGCGGCATTGCGACAACATGAAGATTCGCCCGAGATGCGCGGTCAGTTTCCATCATTTTTTTCAACACCGAATTTTATTTTGGCTACGAGTTTTGGGCTGCGCGTGTTTCATAGTGATCTGTTTTGATTACAACTATTTCCAATCAATTCTTCTTACGTGAATCTATTAATAAAGTGATTAATGCAGTTTTATAATCATCTGTGTGTTTTGACAGTTTTTGCAAATACTTTTGATTGTTTGTATTACTGTGTTTTGCACTTTATATTATAATGATGAAATAAAAAAATTACGTTTATATAGAAAATATTGATTTCTTTAAGAGTTTATCGCAAATTATATTAAATGGCATGTTAAACACAAGCCACTGAACGTTTGTTCAAGCATGGAATTAATCACAATACTTTAGTATATAACGATATCTCATTGGCATGTGTCTACTTTATGATCGGTTATTTGACAGCATGATTTATAATTATATGACAACTTTTATAATTGGTTCTAGGCTGCATTAGTGGTGTTTCTACTGCAAGTCGTATTTATTGCGGGCAAAGCATTGGACCAAACACAGTTGCAGAAACAACAATCACAGCAACAATTTTCGTAAGTATTGACACTATTTTTTATTTTACTGCAGAATTTTAACAACAAAGTAGAACAACAGAATTAGAAAAATTTAATTATATTTTGTAATTTTTAGATATGGATCAGTGGCACAAAAACGAGTAGGTTACGATAATTTTGGATCAGGAGGATTTGGAGGAAATAGTGGATTTGATGGAGGTCATGGACCATCTGGAGGAGGAGGAGGAGGAGGAGGAGGATATGGCGGAATTAGCAATTTTGAGGGTGATCACGGTGGTGGAGGTAACAACGGTTACGGAGGGGGAGGTGGATTTCAAAGTGGTGGGCATGGAGCTGCCTTGACTGACTCTTATGGTCCTCCAGCTGGTGGTTTCGGTGGTGACCACGGAGATGGAGGCGGAGGTGGATATGGTGGAGGTCATGGTGGAAGCGCAGATATTAGCAGCTATGGCGGAGGAGGTCATGGCGGAGGTGGTGACTTAGGTGGTGGATATGGTGGTGGCGACATTGGAGGTGGTGATGATCACCATCAAGAAAAAGGTTATTGGAAGAAAAAACTGGTTTGGAAACCCGGTTGGAAAAAAATCTGGAAACCAGCTAAAAAACAAATTTGGAAACCTGCGTGGAAAAAAATATGGAAACCTATTTGGGAACCAACTAAAAAAGCAGTTTGGAGGGATATTCAAGTACCCGCATGGAAAAAGATTTGGAAGCCTGTATGGAAGGAAATTAAAGTTCCTGTATGGAAAGAAATTCAAGTACCAGCTTGGAAGAAAGTATGGAAACCTGTATGGGTGCCAACTAAAGTAGCAGCTTGGAAAGAAATTCAAGTGCCAGAATGGAAGAAAATTTGGAAACCTATATGGAAAGAAATCCAAGTTCCAGCATGGAAAGAAATTCAAGTACCTGCATGGAAAAAGATTTGGATACCCGAATGGATAAAAGTTGGTGTTCCAGGAGAACATTATCACGGTACTGATAATAATGGATGGCAATATACCAGTCATGATTTATGGAAGAAAAAATTAATTTGGAAACCAGTGTGGAAAAAATATTGGAAATCTGTAAAGAAACAAATTTGGGTATCGGATAAAAAGTTAGCTTGGAAAGAAGCTTGGAAACAAGTGTGGAAACCAGCCAAAAAACAAATTTGGGTAGATGATAAAAAATTGATTTGGAAGGAAGAATGGAAGCAGATCTGGAAACCTGATAAAAAATTGATATGGGTTCCAGATAAAAAGTTGGAATGGAAAGAAGCTTGGAAACAAATTTGGAAAACGGAACAAAAACAAGAATGGGTAGAAGATAAAAAATTAGTCTGGAAAGAGGCTTGGAAACAAATTTGGGTACCAGCATGGAAAGAAATTTGGGTTCCAGCCTGGAAAAAAATTTGGAAACCTGTCTGGATTTCCGAGTGGTTCCCTGCCGAGGATCACCACCATGGAGGTGGCTGGCAAGATCGTAAAGATACAGTGCAGCCAGTACAAACAGTGCCTTATAGCCCCAAAGTCATTGAGCAACAGCAACAAGTACGGCAGTCACCGCAACAACCACAACAAACACCAGTGCCGATTCAAAATAAACTAAATGAGAACGGCGTGAGATGGGATCGATCATTTAATGGCGCATTGCCCTCTATTACCGAAGATTTGGTGCCTCCACCGTTACCGTCAAATCAAAACACCCAACCGAATTTTTCTTTTCCTGGTCGTTGATAATTCGGTAACATCTAACGAACAACACTGAAAAATCATGTATTATAACACCATCAAATCATAAAAAATCTTGTTTATCACAGTGAAAGCGATTATTGGTGTTATTTTTGCATACATGGCGCATCAATACAAAATAATTTTACATTAATCGAATTTTGTACATCGTAATCGTACAAATGTATGCTTTTAAAACTGACTTTTAAATTTTTTCAGTGAGACACTTGTACAAAATGTTCGTTAGGAGAAAAGGTACGAAAATTGAAGCAGCAAAATTGGTTCAATAACTTTTATGTATCACATAATTTTGATTCGTTGTTAGAATATTGCTTGAATACTAAATGCATCGTAAATGCTGCAATCAACTTCGTATCTTTTGTGCGTATTAAATGTAACATAAGCCACTGTACATATTAATTATATCAATAAGTATTAAGATATTAGACCGTAAGATTATATCTTGCTAAACTACTTGACTGATGGGCCCTTTATTTTTGTACTTCTTTTTGATATGGGCTCCAAATCGTATTTTTTGATCCTTTAAGTTTTGTATTCTTTTTTACGATTACCAAGCCTACGTTGTTATTCTTGTATTGTTAAACGAGTCAATCACGCTAAAAATAAAAGTGGTTAATATTTTGTTAAAAACTTTGTTTCTTTACTTTTCACATGCAACCAGTTGCACAAGTGTTAGTCGCATGTATTAAGAATTTGAGCATTTGGAGAAAGTGACGATTTTATTCAGTAGGAAATGATCGTACAAAGATTCAGAGAAAGTATTCTGACGCCTACACTCTGCAGATCACATCAAGATATGCAAGATGTGAGCATGTCTCCACATATCCTTGTCATCAGACCCACAATTTCTTACGCAGTGTTATTTACTGCACAAATTAATGTAAAATTACCAAAGATGATAATCCATTGTCTCATATCTTACTTAATTACTCTAACAAAATAATTACAGCGAGAAAACTCATTAATTCTATTATTCTAAATTGATATATCTAATAAATTAAACGTGAACATTGAAATAAGAATAATAATAAAAATTATTCGTAGTAAATATAAATAACTAAATAATTAAATAAAAAAAAATTTAAATTTCGCTTTTTAGATAAACATTAAATACTTTGTTGATGTATTATATATAATGAAATTTATTTTTAATTTTGTATTTCCTTGTAAATTATAATCAAAATAAATTGTAAAAATATTCAAGTTAACTAAATGCGTAGCCATTTATAAAGTTAGAATTTCACTTTATTCTTACACAAATAAGAAAGAAAAAGTTACGGTTGATTATTTTAGCACAAATATTTTTGAAATGAGACTTCCATAAAATGTGAGGCAATTATACTAATAGTTAATTTGGATAGACAAAAAATCTTATAATACGAATTTTGTATCATACTCTCAAGTAAATGTCCACATAATAAATAAATTTTTTTATATTTTATACATAATTTTTAAATATGAATTCGAATTAATTTATGTTTATTTTTTTGAATATAGTATGGTATTATTATTCTATGTGTAAATAAAAAATCTATAATAATTATCCAATATTAAAATCAATAATAACATTATATAAATGTCAGTTATAAGTTTGTATTATATACAATGGTAGTAGTACAATATATACAGGAACATAAGCTGACAAATACATGGAAAACAACTATATAGCAATTTGTCTCGCATTTTTGCGAAAGAATATTGTCACTACTACGATAATTAAAGTACTACAATGGAAAATTAAAGTTGTGACACTAATCAGTCTTTCACTAGCAATAAAAATTAAAAAAAGAGAAAAGTTATTTCCGGAACATTATTACAATGTTATAATCGTTGAAAAACTTTTTGATATTTAAAAAGTAATATGTTGTCACAATAATTGAGAGTTATCAGTATACAGTAAATCTCGCATAAACATGGTCTCGTAACGGTTCAGTGTAATTACAGCTACAACTTGACTGGTAATCGGGAATTGCGATTAATTGCTCTCAAGATAGCAAGTTTCCAAATAAAAACATTGACTTACGAATCGAATTATAAGGTGTAAAAGAATTCAGGAAATGATGAACTTGAAAAACGACTACTTTCCAAAAAAGAAAACTTATTGCTTATAACAGAAAGAAAAGTGATTTCATGCAGGATAGAGAAAATAGTAGTAAAACACAAGTATTAGATATTTCCTATCAGTCCTTATTAGTTTCTATTAATACAGCTTAAAAATAAAATTTACTTTGGTTAAGTTTTTTTTATAGTTCATTTTTTGGTATTCTAAATTGTGTTACATGTAATAGTTATCTAAATTAAATGTAAATAACGAAAATTTATATTTCGAATTTAAAATTGATAATTGTATAATAATATTGTAGTAGTTTTACATTTTATTACGTAGCGCATATTTTTTTATTTTTGTACATTTGGATTAAAACCGTTTTCTAAATATTCTATTTGTTATCTAATTACATTTTTATATATGAATTATAATAACAGAATTCATATTGATAGTTAGTTCAGTTTTATTCAATTTTATAACAATAAATTGTATTCATAGTGCATTAGGTTGCACTTATGTCTAATTATTGTTATGTTACAGTTAAAACATTATTGACATTTATTTATAATTAATTATTTTTTAACAAAATGAAATGTAAATTACATAATTTATAATAATATACTGAATACAGACGAAATGTAAATATTTAACATGTCTGAAATTTAACATTTTTATGACGCAGTGATTTATTTAAATTACCAGTCTTAATACGCCTGTCTTAATACAAGACATTATGTATTTAATTAAGATACCAAAGCATCTTAATTAAATCGGTTTGTATCTTAAATAAAACACGCGTATTATATTTTTAACAGTGTTTTCATATCCTACGGTTACTTTATATTTATATAGTAATTATTCCTATATTATTTTCTCAGTACATAGTAAAATATTAAATTAAACACTATATATATATATGCTCGTCGGTGTAAATGAAGACTCGCTCCATTTATGCCCCTGGTACCGGTTTTCGTAAAAATTGTATTTTTAAGCATACAGGAAAAAGCTCACTCGGACAGCCTTCAGCCGCCCTCTAAACGCAACCGCCCTCGTTTTAAAAAATCTTAAAAAATTAACGTACAACATCGGGGGGCCCTATGTCGTAGTTTGTGGGTCTGTCCTGAAATGCCACTTTGAGCAGTCCATGCAATTGAGGACTGTCCCTAACGGCGACAACGGACTTCAATTTAATGTTACATATAAATGTCTTCCTGTCCTCTACTGCAACATTCGATATATGTATAACATCATACTCTATTTGTATATACTTTTATTTATTAATTTTAAATTACGAGTTAATCATTTTGAAACAAATATAACTATCAATGATTTTTATAAATATTAACATTATTTGATACTAATAACTTTTCTGCTTGTGCATTATTATCAGAAATACCATTAAAGTTTTCCATGTAAAAATCAGATGAAAATTCATTGTTTAATCGAAATCAAAACTGGTTATCCGTATTGAAATTTATGTTCTTATAAAAACATACCTCTAAATTTATATTTAAATAAAGGCTAACGAAATCATTATTTTTTTATAAATTAATTTATGAATTTTAGTGGTTGATTACATTTATTTGTTTAATAATTTTATTAATAACTTTACTCTTTAACATTGTATGTTCTTATACGATTTTCCTTAAATCCATGTTTCTTGAACTTGCAAAGCATTCATTAAGACGTTGAATGCAAATTTTAAATATATTTGATTCAAGAACTGAATTGAGTGTCTAATTAACATTCAATTTCAATTTGCAGAAACTTTCACTTTGCAAACTTGAAACAAATTTCGATATCTTATTTTAATGCAGCAAATTTCATTTGCTCCGTCAATTTTATTGTTTTGTTTTCATTTTATTGGCAAAAAATATATTTATTGAGCTTTGTTTTGGTTCCGTCTTAGTAAGGCGAGAATCAAATTTTGTTCCACAAACACGCGCGCTCCATCCGTTTCACGCTTCAACCGATTGTGGTTATGAGTGTTTGTGTACATTGGTTTTTTCTGTGTAGTGTGTTTTATGAGTTTATTCATTTATTTTAATTTAAATACCTTTATCTAAAAAATACAAGTTATTCATTATTCGTTTCTTTATTCAAAAACATTTAAATTACTTTAATTTCAATTTTGAAAAATATAATGACAAATCATGAAATCAATAACTTATTTGAATTATGAGCTTTGCATTAATTTACATTTATTAAAGTTTATATTGTATACATTTTTAAATAAAATATAATATGTTCTATGTTATCATCTATAATTTTACATGTCAATGTATATATATATTATTATAATATAAAATAACAATATGACATAACAATATAAGTATGTATAAACCATTTGTAAAAGTAATTAAAATACATTTATAAAAATAATTTAATACCAAAGAATTACAATAAATTGTGTTTTTAATGAACTATAGATACTTAATGTCTTTTAAAAATAGTGTAATGAATAAAGAAATGAAGCGAAATAAATACCTTTCATTTAATATTTGTAACCGAAAAATATAAATACAAAAACTTGTTCATAGATCAATTCAATATTAAGACATAACTATTTCTCTTGTTGTACGTTAAATATATATTCGAAAAGCAATTCGTATGCAACCGTGATCAGAATTTGTGAACAAATTAGTCACGTATGTTACATTCTGAATTATTGCATCGTAATCATCATATTAAAAACTTTTATTTATGTAATGTATAATTAATGTAACTGTCACACTATAAATTCGTGCATTGCCACGAATATTATTAATTAATAACAGTATTTTTGATGCAGTAAAAAAGTATTATATACATAAAAAGTTCTGCTTGCTTTCTACATTAAGATAATTTGTATTTTCTTGAAAAATCAAATTAATAGTTTTCACAATCTCAATATTTTCATTTAAATAGAACGTAAAATTAATACCAATTTTGTTACTTATATACATTAACAAGTTTGTCATATTTGAATGCAGTACAATTAATTAAATGTGTATAAATGTCTATTCAAAATATAAGAAATATAATAAAAAAGTTTAAATTTTGTTTCGTTCATGTTTCTGTATAATTACTATTAAAAATACTTACTTTTTGGATAAAAAAAAATGTTATCAATTAAATGAAGCGTTGGATATGAACTAAATTTTCTGTATAAAAACCACTGCTCTTTCTCACTTTGAATATTCTTAAAAATGTTTAAGCACCGAATTCTAAACTTCAACATTTGTTTGAGATAATAAATTCAGTTCAAAGGTTGTCACATAAAATTTAAAAACGTCATCGATCACGTCACAGAAAATAAAATCTGATAAAAAAGCCTATGCTTTGTTACTCCGTATAAAGACCATCAGACGAATTTCGGCAAATTGTGGAGATGCTGCTGTTCAAGTATTTGTTGGACTTAATACTCCTACTTCTGTTTGTAATCTGCATCTACAGCTGTATCAAACCACGTCATTTTCCACCGGGTATGTAACATTAGAAAAACTTCAAAATTTCAGTTACTTAACATTCATGTTTAATTTTTTAAAAAGGTATTATTAAATAAAGTAAAATTTTCAATGTATAAAGTAAATGTCTTAAATTTGTCAGTGTTTTGATATTCCTACACAGATCCTACACAGAGAAAAAATTCTGGTAGCGATTACCAGAATTTATGGTAATCGTTACACAATTATCTTTGACATGATCATTTTGGTAAAGCTAACTATGTATTATTGTAACGACTTCCAGAATTTTAGTACTGGTTACAAAAATCTGCTAATGTATACAATAAAAACTGTTCACCATAACCAGAATAGTATTATCAAAAATTATTTTTCTCAGTGTACACAAGAGAAAAATGTCTGATAACCATTGCAGGAAAAACACAGTAACCTCAAGGGTTGACATTATTTTGTTGTAACTATTACATTATCATTTAATGTTACAATTACATTATATTGTGGTATACGTTAGAATAAAATAATATATAATGATTACATTGAACAATTATAAAATGTATAATATTTTTTAAATTCACTGTTATTATTATTTCTTACTATAAATTAATTTTAAGGTGTTGAATTGATACTATTTTATTGAATTATATTTTATTTTATGGTATTACATTATCAAATATTATATTTATTAAATATTTATTATAATATTATATTTTTGCATGATTACTCTCTAAATTTGAATCTGTAAAAACTCACTGAAATTCAATTATAAGTATACAACTGGTATACTTATAACTGTTTAAACAGTGAATATTAGCTGATTTTCAGTGAGTTTTACTGATTCAAATTTAGAGAGTATAATAAATAGTTTTATGTATTATAATGATAGATACTGAAAATCGTTGTTTAAACTTTTAAACTAAATTTACAATGTAACATTTACATTTTATTGTCAAACAGTTGACACTGTAATGATAACAAGAAAATTCTCTTATATGTGACAATAAAAACTCTTTGCTGTGACAGGAAAACATTTGACAAGTACAATTGGGTGTGTTTGAAATAATGTTGGTACCCGGTACTCTTGGGTACAGTACTCAATTTTTTGGTACTGTGAACGGCCTATTATGAGGGAAAATTTAAGTACCATACCTACGAGTACCTTACTTCGAACATACCCATTTTGTACCTATTACAAGTAAACATTTTCTCAGTGTATTTAATTTTTTGTACGTTTATAGAAACTATCAACAATTGTACACGGAGAATAAGTTTTGCATAAAAATGATTGAAGTTGGAGTAACAATTATTAGTCATATAGTAACTAAAGGTTATAAAAAAATTAATTCAAAATTACTTCTTTTACTATATATTTACCTGTAATTTTATTTGTAATTTGACTGTAAAGATTTGTAATTAACTATTTTCTCTCGTCCTTTTTTAAACAAGTCAAAATTTTGTTTTGTCTTATGATTATTGTGTATATATATATTTTGATGAAATTGAATAATAATTTCATGCGGCATTTTTATATAATATATATTTTCCTTATTGCAAACTTTTTCGAAATTCTATAACGTAAAGTATTTAAACTATTTTTACTTTTCAACGTTACTACAATCAAAAAGTAATTCTTTTAATATTACAAATCATTTTAATTGTTTTAAACAACGACTACATATATATGAAATTATTTACATATATAATTATATATTAGATATTAATCGTAATTGATAAGTTACACCATAAAGTAAGCTAAATAACACCATTTTAAATATAGTATGAAATGTAATTTATTCAAATTGATAAATAATGTACATAAAAACGTGATAAAAATTTCAATTTGCATAATTTAATTAATTTTATTATGTAATATTATATATTATATTAACTACACACAAAATATTATATGTTTATTATATAAACACCTTTTTTAAGTTCAAATTCTATGAATTATTAGTTAAATGAAGTATTAATTTAAACATCCCTAAAAAATGCTCTACTTATTCTTAAACTTGAATAAATTTTTTATTCAATTTAATCTGAGTATGAAAAAAATTTTATCTTCATATATATTACTTTTATTCTGTAATAATTTTAACATTAGAATTCGTTTATATCACAGATATTAATTACTATTTAAAATATACAATAATCTTTACAAATTCTTGACAATCTTGTTTACTTAATTCTTTGTTTTTTTAATGATGTATATATAATTAATAAGTTAGTGTCTTAAGAAAACCGAATGCCTTAATTACGACATTATAAATTAATTTATTTGAATAATTTAATTAAGACACGTGTGTTTTAAAATAATTTAATTTTGTACGAAGATGCTTAATAAATAACGTCTGTAATTTGTATGTAAAAATTGCAACGTGGATTAAGATAAATTTTATTTAATTGAGACACTTAATTTTCTTCTTCATATATAAAATGCTATGTGACTTAAAATAAAACTAGAAACTTTTAATTTAAATACTAATATTATAATAAACAAATATATGTTTATAAAATATATTTAAAAAATTTTATTTGATATATTTAAATTTCATAATTATCGCATGACAATTATAGATTTTTTTATTTATATTATACTATCTTTAATATATACAACATACAAACATAAACCGTTCGATTAATCAAACACGTTTTCCTTAGAATATAAAGTAATATATATAATTATATTAATAAACGTAATTTACCTTTTATTAATTTCGAGTTCATTTTTTTTCGAGTTGATTTGCATTTCAATTGTATGCTTATTATTCACACGATATATATTGTGTATTTTATTTTATATCAAAATAATATTTTATCAAACTTTATCATCTACATATATATATATATATATATATATATATATATATATATATATAATACAGTTTGTCATACTTTTTCTTAAAAAACTATACTTAAAATAATTGTATTGCATATTCATACACTGAGAGAAATTTGGTGGTAAAACTTACGAATTATGTTAATTGAGTATTACGCCTGACAAATGACAATTTTTAACATGTTTTGTGTTAATGTTTAACATCTTTTGTATAATTTTTTAACTTGTTTTCTTATATCTAACATTTTTAACATTTTCATCATTAACACAAAACATGTTAAAAATAATTTGTCATTCGTAATGCTCAAATCACATTATTCAAGCTAATATATATTTTTTATAAAATTTCTCTCAGTGTATTAT
>JABFQC010002792.1:0-15318 GCA_022817085.1 Psilanteris sp. ZL-2020
ATTGTTTTGGTGAGGAAGAATAAGGCATAGGTGGGTGGTGGGTGGGGGGGTGTATTAAGTTCATCGGAAACAATGAACATTGGCTGTGACTTAATTGAGGGACGTGTAACGTCAGAAGGGCAAACATAAGAATGAAATAGATATATAAGAAGTTCGATTTCGATCAGGATGCGAAGGTTTGGTTGCACTGTGATCATGTCCATCATGCAGCGGATACAAATATATCATTGTACAAATACAGTCTAAAAACACGAGTAAAAAATATCTAAGTTATCAAAACCCAAAGAACTATAGTTACCATGATTCTATGCATGAAGGTTAGGTTACTTATTATTATTATTATTATAATAATTATTATAATTATTGTTATATCGTTATTATTATTATTATTATGTTTTTATTATTATTATTATGTTTGGGCACCACAGTTTCATACGAAGATGTGTCAACCTTAAAATTATAAACTGCAATCGTTATTTATATAAAAACTATAATTATTATTGCAGCAATGATATTTTTAGAAAAAATTGACACGAATCAGTTCTTTTGTCAACATTCATATCTATACAGTGACATTTGCGACAGAAACGAGTCGATACATCTTAATTCGTGTAATAAAAGTTTCCACGCAAAACAACCGAGGGATTCAAAACGCATATTCAACTCGTGGACACTTTTACTCACTCATTCTTGTGGCGACTAAACCATGTGGTTGAAACATTATTGTTGATCGCGTACTTATTCAAACGGTGATGATGAATAATGGTTCAATCAGAAGTGAATTAAATTTAATCTAAAGTACTCATGCGGAATTTCGGAAACGGTATAACGATTGAATCATGAAATACGGTTGGCACTTTGTTGGTTTTAGGAGAGAGAGAGAAAAAAAAAAGAAGAAAAAAAGAAAAAAAAGAGTGAATTTCGTCTATTAATATAGGTGAGAACTTCATGACATGCTTGGTGGGTGGTTGTGATGGTTTTGCAATTGGCGCCAAATGCATTTTTTTTGTCTCTTTATTCTGCTTATTTTGAAAGCAATATAAATGTAATAGTACCCCAGTAATAATGCCACGATGTTGCCTATTTGATGCCAATCAAAAGGTGTTATATTATAGTTATGCTTTCGGTTGAGACATTGACAATTGAATTCCGAGGGAGTAATAAATAATTATAGCATTTACACGTTAAACGTTGAAGATATTCAAATGATTAAATCTAAGGATGGATGTAAACAACGAAATCGTTACTTTGAATCTTTGAAACGTCGTTGTATAATTAATGTCGTAATTACTAGTCAAGAAACATTCATTTCATTAAATATTGCAATGCGTAATTATTTGTTAGCAACTATGCAGAAATTAAGTTTTACATTGGCTTGGTCATATTAGGACGCGCCACGTAACGGTTCACAGCTAGAATTGTTAATAATATGTTACAATGTAAGGGTAGTAAAGTGGAGTAATGGGTTATATTACTGTAAAATTGTAATGTTAAACGAATTTTTTATATCATCGCGTATAACTGGAAACAAAACTATTTGATAACAATAGATTGTACGAAACTAAACTAATAGTCAACTAAAGATATCAACTAAAAATAATAGTCAACTAATCGGGTGAACACGACCAAAGCAATTTTAGCGAATTCAAAATGAAACTCAACTTATGTATGGAAGAAATTTAATATACATAACAATTATTCCATTAATAATATATATTTTATATTATATATATTATATATATATATATTTTTTTTTATATATATTTTACATACATATATATATATATATATTATCAAAATTTTAGATACTGTCAAGGTTTACTTGTAATATATAAATGTGTTAGACACTTGGATGTAATAATACCATCTTTTGTGCAAAACATTTACAAATTTATCGGAAAACCTAGCGAGTCTATAAAATAATAATCAAGCGGAGGCTTAAAATAAAAATTGATATTATATTTATATATAATTAGACTTCGTGATGTGATCTAACGTACCGCGAAGACGTTATGAATTTTGCGCGTGTTAATTTAATATTATATATCAATGTAAATGGACCAAACAATTATTTGTAAAATTATATAGAGATAATAATAATAATGTCGAGGTTTATTTTTACAGTGAGAGGATGATATATATATGCAAGTGATTGGGTAACTGCTGAAAATGGGTGTGACTGTTTGTCTATCAATATAAAATTGCCGGACCAATTTGGGTGACTACGTGCCGTGAAATCGATAAAAAGTATTGGATCACAACCGTCGAGTACCATATTTTTAAGACACTGATTGTCGATTAACAGTCATTGATGTCGATTGTACGGCATGCAATTAAATAGTAACCATGAATTACGGGCACAGTGCTCGAGGTTGGGCCTTGGAAATCAGTTTGAAAAATTTAATTGCGAGCAAAGAATAAGTGAATTTAAAAGAAAATTTGACATAAAGAAACATGTACGAGTTACATAATGGTCGCGAAATCAGAATCCGGCGTTATGAAAGTAAACAGCTACCTTATTTCAGACAGAAACTTATAACTTGTAACAGAATAAAAGCAAAATTTGTGAACTTTGAACTTCCTTGATAAGAAACATCAAGAATCAAGAATCATTATAAATTATCTATTGTCGCATTCAATAAATTATTTTGAGTATTTTTAAATTTATTTATATTAAAGAAAAATAATCAAACTAATGTAAAAGCTGCATTTTGATATTGATTCGAGACAATTTTTTGATAACTTTTGTTATCAGTTGCAAAAAGTAATAGAACAGAATCAATAAGGGTCAATATACATTTTATAAAACTTCATCTCGTTTATGAACAGAAGAATAATAAGTGAATGCATAAAAAGAAGAAATTTACGCTTATCGGTGCAAAAATTAAGATAAATTTAACTTTAATTGTGTCACTATTTCATCAAAATGTACAAATTGTTATATTCGAGCTTCGAAAGATAGCTGCATTTCAAAACTTTAAATTTGTATGTGCATTTGAAATAAATACTTCAACAAATTGATTCTTTCAATCTTATAAAATATAACAGTGTTATCACGGAACGAACAGATTGCTTAACTCGAAAATAAATGAAATCTTGATCAAAATGACATACAATATATATATATATATATATATATTGTATATACAACGACATCGTACGATGATAACCGTATATAATTTTCTGCGACAACGGAACAATTATGATCGCGATTTAATCAAAAACCACGATCACAATACATAATTCATATGTCAAATTTCCTGAAATTCGTGTGAAGTGAGGGAAAATGGGGCTGTCTAAAATTTGCAATAAGCTTTCATTTTGTCGCGTGCACGATTGTTTACCACCTTTTCGTACACGGTGCAATCGCTTGTTTGACAAAATCTGCAATCATTTTTTTCCGCTAAACGCGTGACAAATCATAATTATCTTTAATACAACAACTAACGATCACATTAAGCGCGTTAAATTTATGCTTTAAAGTCGTTTCATCTGGTCGGATTGCACACACGTCGTTCCGTTTCAAATACTATATTGAAACCAATTCGTTTTTAACAAATCAAAACCAAACGGGAAAACGCAACTGAAATGGCTCGCACGTTGAAATTAACAGTATGCCAAACGAGACAAGAGCGTGACGTCGCAAGAAAGACGATAATATACTGTGAAAGAAAAGTTATGTCCAGAGTAGTAGTAGCGTCGCTTCATCGGTAACTCATCGGTAAGAAGCGATTGGTTAAAGTGATGGGAGTTGCGTGAACCATTACGTTACGCACCTGGTTCACCCGATACGGCACGTACCAAGCCGGCGAGTTCACGTACCCGTTCGAGTAGGCCCATTGACGGTCGTTATCGCCACCTGTCAAGAATCATCGAGGTCAAAATGCTAAAAGCAGCGCGCCCTTTGTGACCAATTAATTAACAACTAAATTGCTTTTCGAATTAACCTGTTCTTTGATAATAGGCATTCTTGTGGTTTTATCAAAGGGAAACAACAGATCGAATAAATGGACAAAATAATCAGATCGACATTTAAATCGTCTTTATGCATATTTGTAATCGTTATAGACTCTACTATTGACTCGAAGATGTCCATTTATTGTATGAAAGATGTTATTGTGTGAATCAACGAAAAGTATTGTTTTTTTTTTATTTCAATGATTAAAAATGCACTGAATTCAATCATTTAGGTAAAAGTACACTGGGAGAAAAGATTGTTGAATTCACAATCTAGATATTAAAATTAGATTGTTAAACTGCAGACAAGGGATTTGAATAAACCGAATAAACAGATATCCAATTCAGTAGTTAAGATTGTAAAAATTGTAGGTTACGTTCAATATGTCTTTAATATGACATTCGTTTGACAATCTCTAACAGTCCAGATTGGTCAATAGAATATTTGCACTGAAAAAAATAGTATTAAAAATTTGACCAAACTAGAAACTAGATAATAAAAGGAGGAAAAGCGAGCAGAAAAGTAAATAAACATTAGACAATATCATGGTATTTACCAATTATTTGGTAATATCTGACATATTTTTAAAATTTTCTGACCGTAATTTATCATATTATTTACTTTTGTGCTTATTTTTCTTACTTTTATTATCTAGTTTGGTCAAATTTGTAATATTAGTCTTTTCAGTGTGGATGGTCATTGTAACTAGTCTGTAATTATTCGATTTAACAATCTTACATACTTAACGAAACTGTTTAGATATTTAATTCAATGATCTATTTCTCTCAGTGTATGAATCGGAATTGCATTTATTTTAAGTTTATAATTTGAATGTGAAAAGTTTAGATGTTCGTCAAATCAAGTGTATGACTGTAGGGTTCGAGTACTTTTTGTTTTCCATGTCGAATGAGATTGAATGTGGATACAAAAGATATGTTTAAATTAAAAACGTAAAGATTAATAAATTTTAAAGCATTGAGAGTGTGAGAACAAATTTTTTGACATAGTCGAATTCATCCTTGATGCCACGCGGAGTGCAAATGAATCGAAAGAGACGGAAGAGATGGCTGACGAGCTTAAATCATACTGTCAGACGCATGCACACGGGTAAATCGACGATTTAAAACACCGCACGTATTCTGATTTAGGATTGACGATCTCAAATACGTTTTTGTTAACAACTAAATAACATTTTTTGCGCTCAAATGTAACTCAATGAACTCGTTTCCCGTATGAACTTTCGTAGGACATATATCTCAGTTTAATTTCAACGACAGATCGAAGTACTCGCGGTGTATTTTAGTAAAAAGGACGCGAATTGCGTGTAAAGTCTTGTTAGCCATTTCGGAGCTTTTTTCGTTGCAAATGCGCTTGCGCGTGTTGTTAATTGAACGATTAATTTGCAGCGCATATTTTGTTGCAGTTCCATGAGTTACAGTTGGCGGTTTTACACATTTTCTTAAGAGTTGAAGAACCATTGATAATATTATAGTAAATAATTTAGTCTAAAAATACTTATGTTTAATATGTGAATTTTATACCGTTAATAATTGAATCCGATTAAAATTGTTTGAATACATTCATAAGCTTAATTTTACAAAACTTTGTTTATAATGAATTGTACGTAGAAAGTCATTTGTTATGTTAGATAGATTCGTCAATCAAAATACTTATGAGCTTTTGCGTTAATTTTTGTTAATGCTTTTTTTGTCTTTATATATATATATATATTTTACGTAATACCTTTTGATTTTAAAAGGAGTAAAAACATTCTAGAAATCGATCGACTCAGTGATGACCGCAGCACAACGTTTAACAAGTTATTTCGAGTAGAAAGTTTTTCGTGGATGTGCAATAATCCAGTTTCACTGTATCATCCAAATTGTACTGAGAAAAAAGTGCATTTAAAGGGCCTCCTTTTTGAACGAATTTGCAGCGCATGCATTTTGCGAATGAAAGTCTTAAGGAACTTTTTGCTTAAAGAACGGATATATGAAAAGAGCGTGAACGTGTTATGATGAGCAAGCCAAGCATTTTGGGTTGCCGATCGATAAACTGCAAAATGCGGCATGGTGTACTTTCAACGAAACTTACTACATCGCGAGCGGCTAATGAGCCGACTTTACGCGCAATAACAGCTACACGTACTAAATCAGCATGACATATAATGACCATTTAAATCAAGACTATGTTTTGTTTCGCTTTTGAACTTTATCATCCATTTATTTGCGTATAATTTTATCTTGTTGTATTTAACATTATATTCAATTGATTTATTTCTTAAATTTTGTTAAGTTCATGAAATTACTTTGAATTGGTGCGAGTCAATGAAATGATTAATTTCATGTAAATATATTTATTTAGTCTCTAAAATTATTTGATGATATCAAGTTAATTATTATATGTGAAACGTGTAATTTACTCGACTCCTAAATTCAATTTTTAAAAGACAATAATTGAATTGAAAAGCGATGCAAACTTCAGAACGCTAATTAATGAATATTATATGTCGAGTTATTCTGCATACTGTATAAGACGTCGTCTTTAAGATTACACAATTTTTCTATTGCTTTATGTTCGTTTGGATTAAAAAAACTACGTATATATAATAAAAGCATAGTCTCGTTTCGAAAACTTTGGACGCCACTTACTTCAACAACATCGCTCGTTAGATATTATCAAAAATAATTATACAAAGTTTATGGTTTATATATAAAACGGGCATATTCATTAGGTATAGTAAATAAAAAACGGTCAGATCTATCGTTACAATTGTCAGACATAATATATATAGGAAAGACTTTATCACCCTGACGTGATTATTGAAATACAAAAGACCCTGTGACATACGCGGATTTGAATATACTTTTCGCAAACGAAGAAACAAAATTTGCAAGTTGGTCCAACTTAAGATCACGCCCGTTATTTCTAAATTATCCCGGTCGTTATTTGAAGTTGAAAAATGCTTAGGGTGCTTGCGGTCATCGACGAGTGCTTTACCCCACACGAATTTTGTATATATCAATTTTGTACATAAAAAATTGGCAAATGTGAAAACATACTGCATTCACAAACCGCAAGTATCTACGAAGTAATCCAAAACTGCATTAGCGAAATACTTTTTATACTTATTTTCATGCGTGTAGTTTATGTATGTATACGAATAAATATGTACTCTTCTAATGCACACTATGCTTGTGATAATAATTATACCCACGAGATGCAATATTAATTACAATTAATTATTGCGATGAATTAATATAGTAATCACGATTAATGAATCATCCGTTTTGCGATTCGCAATGAATTCATATTATTGCAATATCCATGATTATTTAGCGTAATGCCTTTTTATAACGATGAAGATGAATATGGATCGACACTTTCGAATGAATATCAACGTATATAGTTTTGTGAAGAACGAGCATAACGGGCAGAAGGGTTGGGTCAAGAGAAATTAAATGGAACGAGTTTTAATCAGGCGTGTACAATATTTTTCTTTTTTTTTTTTCTTTTTTTTTTTTGGCCTTTTGAGCGTCCCTAAAAGGCACGTTTTTGTGTGACAGTCTCTGAAAGAACGACATCAATTGTAAGGGCTTGTTAGCAGTGTACGAAAGTAGGCCAGTGGCGAGACAAATTAAATCGAGGTGCGCGCATTTGTATCGTTTGTTTTCGCCACAGTTCGATACGATTTTGTGGGCAATCGTTTTGCGGAAACACGCCAGTATTTGTCGAGTCGTGAGTCAGGAATTTGGCAACAAATTGACCCGGTCGGATTGGCGGATTTGTTGAAAACAAATAACTCATGCACCGCCTTAATTCCGAAATACATTACACAGCTTGTCGAATCGAGGTCGAAATGTGATTTCAAATCAGGATTTGTTACTTTTTGGTTTTTGGGTGTCGCTTTGTCGCGCGCAAGCGTCAAATCCACCGAGGACCGTGACTCGGAAGGGTTTAAACACATACGTTAACTTTTCGTTCGATTTTGGCAATGATTCACTTCCTTATAAATACTCATTTGTTTATGCAAACATACATCCAAATAAACCCGACAGTGGCTCGAATAATCGCAGGCGTTCGACGTCCGTTTGCCGTCAAACAAAACTATAAAATATATATATGTACAACTTTGCAATTTCGATTTTGATTTTGAATTAACTTGACCGGTTTTGTACAGCTCTGAATTACAAATAACGTAACAATAACACGCCGTCGTGGCGTTCATCGCGCAACACGCTCCCGTTATAATTTGCACAATTTAACACGCGTATACAAATTTCGTTCGCAGAAACTGAACAAACGCGACACGCCGACGTTTATGTTTCGCCACTGTTCGCTCATTCAAAGTTTATCTTAAAAATCATAATACTCGTTCGTTTTCTAACATCAATGTTTGTCCGACTACCTATACAATTACAACAACAACGGAATGTAAAAAATTGCGAGTTTGAGAATCGAGTTATTTTCTAAGTGAAATCTGATTGCATTCCGTTTGAATTTCTATTCGTTATCGGAGTCCAGGATATCTCAGTTGGGGACGCTTCTTTTGCAATCGACGCCTAAGTATACGTGTACTCGTATAATTAACTCATCCATAATAATATATTACGTATTTTTTCTCTTTTCTTTTCTTCTTATTTTTTTAGTTTTTATTTTTTTTAATCGTTGTCTAATGTATTACAAATCCTTTCGTCACGTATTATATTTTTCTAATTTTTTTTTATTTATTTTTTCATAAGCAAACCGCCACATAAACGGTAAGTTAATACGTTTTTTATTGACTCAAGTTGACGTTCGCTTACAGCGTTTACACGCCCTTATAGTTACGATGAAGTAGCTACGTCATATGGAAAAATAACCAACGAATAAGAACGCAGGTTGCCTCTAGTTCCAGTTTGATGTATTATACAATGCAATTCCATGTTTATTCAACGAAATATGTTTTTTATCGTTTCTTTAGATATCTACTTGAGCAACTTTCTTCTCTTATCGTCTTCATTGAAATCCATTTATCCATGTCAATAAAATTGAATATCTACAAAGGAACTGTTGCATATGATAAAATTTAAACCGATTCATAATAATCTGTGATGATTGTCATCTCTATGAACTCAGCAAGAAGAACGATTTAATCGCTCGCACAGTTTTAAACAGTTTTTAGGGTGCTTTTTGATTAAATTATTCAATGTACAATTTAGTTTGCTTTCTGGCACCCTTCAGCGTCAAAAAAATAATTATTCAAATTCGTCTACCGTAAATTTTAAAATTCCGTAATACATATTTTATATATATTCGTAACATTATTCCACGATCGGAATGATTTGATCATAATAATAATACCCATTATTTATCTTCGTTTTCTGATCGTCAATTCCAGTACTTTCCATGCCTCGGACAATTTCAAATTTCTTTTTCGAACATTTATCGAACAACTTATTTCGTATTAACTAATTTAATTAGTTATTTGTTCGGGGAAATTGATACAACGAAGTGTTGAGAAATATTGAGGCATATATAAATTTGAATAATTACAGATACAAATCATTTTCAATGCATTCGTATCGGTATATTTGGAACCTGTACATGTTTATTTGATAACTAAGTATAATAATAAAAATATTATTTTAATTTTTTTAATTGTTACAATAAATTAACTTTTATTTGTGAACATTAATACAAAAATTAATAACGATATTACTAAAATATTAAAAAATATAACAGTATATATAATTAAAATATCATGATCATTAGTTTTGACAGCAAACAAATTACTTGTCTTTAAGATAACAAATGATTATACTATAATGAGTATGGTACAAACATGGAATGATAAAAGTTGAATCAGATTTATATTAAAATCTGCTTTTCAAAATTATAATATTTGTTAAGTTTTAGTAGCAGAAAAAATATATTTGTTGTTAAAACTTTTTGTTTTGTAAATGATTTGTTGTAAGATTTATTAATGTTTGCACTATGTGCTTTTAAATTTCATATAAAATGAACACTGCTATATTTACCTATGTATAATAAGGTTATTGACAAGCTTTCTTTACTTAATTTTAAATACGCATTACGAAAATAGAATAATACCGGGCGTCATATGTCATCACTGGTTCTATTTACATTTTACAGCGTAACATTATCCATTTTTTTAGTATAAAGTCATTTGTTCGGTCTAATTTTATATAGTCTCATTTTGTAATCTAAAATAAACTTGTCATTTACGTTAATTAATGTCAATTGTAAAATACAACGTATTTGTTAAACATTAGATTATTAACATTTGTTAGTACACTTGTAATGTATAACATAATTTGACTACGATAATTTAACTAATGAGGCAATATTTAAATATGATTTAGTAATGCACAGGTTCCATAAATATTTCATTACAATTTTTATTATTGCTGTTTGCATAAAAGCAAACCTTTTAAGGTTGATTGGAATCATGTTTGCCAGCAGTGGATTCAGACATTTCATCATATTCTTCATCTTCTCCTTCAACGTCATCTAAACTTTGTTCTGGTAGTAATGGAGGAGGAATAGTAGATACGTCAAAACTAGAATCAGTACTAGATACTATTTGACCATCTTTTATTTCTAAATCAACCACAACTCTGTGTCGTCGTTGTTGTCTTTTACGTCGGAAAGCTCGTTGACCTCTATCCGGCGTATGAGCCGGACTATCCATACTAGAGGAAGTATCACCTTCACTCTGAGGACTTTTATTTGAAGAGTATGGCATGGTTTTTGTTCTAATTTGCATTCGAATTGGCATTGGAGGACTAGAAGTTGTTGACTCTCCACTTAAACTAGTTGTAGAATAATAAGATGTAGATTTCATACGAATTGGCACTACTACTGGACGTTCAGTAGATTTAGTTCCCTGACGTGGATCTCTAAAATGACGAGATTGCGGTCGGTCTGATCTAATAGCCGAATTCCCTTCCTCAGATTTTGGTGCGATGTGATCTTCGAATGTCCATTCATCATCACCAGATCTACTTCTCATCGTAAGATTTGCGTATTTTTCATGCATGTCTTCTCCACTATCTGTACGATTCACACGCATACAAACTTGATCTACAGTAGAATACTTCATGGCTGGAACGTTATCATATTGATCTTCATCCTCTTCAGGTATTGGTCCAGGTATATCGGTTATGTCTGGAATTTCTGGTATCATATCGAAATCTCTATCCGATATTTCATCATCATCATCTGGTAACCGTGGAGGCGGTGGAGTATCTGTGAATCCAATTTCTTGGGAATCTTCAGTTTCTTTTGAAAACTGACTTTCAACAAATCGCCGGGCTTCATCAAATTCATTTACAGTCGTTTCATGTTTACTCGCTTCCAGAGTTTCTTCCTCTTCTTCGTCATCTTCTTCTAATTCTAGTAATTCCTCTTTTTCAATTTGCACTGTTTCTTCTTCTTCTAAATGTATACTAGCTTGACTTTTCATAGTTCGTAAACTGGTAGCAGTTTGTTCCGAAATTGTATCACTTTGACTTTTTTGAGTTGTAACAGTAGAGGTTATGTATTGTTGTGGAATAACAGTGGTACTTCCCGACCAATCTGATATCGAAGCTCCTAACTCTGTTAATGAATTATCATCAGATTTTGTGCCAGAATACTGACAGAATTGTCTAACGGTATTATTTGAACTCGACCATTCCGACATTGATAAACCCATGGATGTATCTTCGCTGTGAGAAGAACCTGTTATATAAGAATTTGATTTTGGCTTAACTGCAATTTTTACAGTTCCGTCTACGGTCGTTGGAGCTGATGTTGAGCTTGGTTCTTCTAAAAAGGTTGAATGAAGATCATCATGTAATGTTCGATTTTCTTCGTCAGAATCACTTTCATTCTCGACTCTGCCAGTAGTAGTATCTGTACTATCAGTAACTGTTACCCTTGCAGCTTCTTCTGGTCGAATATCCATATAAAACGTTTCTACATGACTAATAATTGGTGTATTATCAAAAAGTGGCGATGACGGAGGAGATGGCCAATCTTCGGAAGTTTGTAAAGTTAATCTAGATTTTCTTCTTTTTGGTGATTTTCCATCATCTGCTGAAGCACCTGCTACATCAATTGGTATTTCAGGAAGTTCAGATGAAGTTCGACGATCTTCCGATACCGAAGGAAATGCCGCGCCCGAAGGGGGATCTGAAGATAAAGATGGTTGATGGTCACTAGATATTAATGATTCGTCATCTAAACTTGGGGATCTTGAACTAGGCTTAAAAGAATCGTCAAGATCACTCTTATCTTGCTCTGACGTAGTTGATCTTTCGGATATTCGAGATAATGTCCGAGATAATGAGAATGCTCCGTAACTTGCTAATATTTCCGGTCCAACCGGAAACCCAATACCACTTGGGAAATCTACTATATCTTCTTGAAAACTGTCAACGTTAGGATCATTGTTATCTTCTGAATAGATTTGTTGATTATTATCATCCTGAGGTATCCAACCTTCCTCCAGACTCGAACTACCTGAACTTTCTAAGGGAAATTGTCGCCAAGTAGAAGCTAATTCAGGTCTTAATGCAGTACTACTACTACTTTCATCTTCGGCAGAACCGAAAGATCTAACCAGTTTCATTTGAGCAATTTCTCGAGTATCGCTTATCGTCTGTATTTGTCCTATACCTAAAGGTCGGGCGATAGAACATGAACTAGAATCTGGATCATCTCGATCAGGCGTCCATGTATTAGTTTCTTCGCTTCTAGATCGTTCAGCACTAAGTCTCAATTTTTTATCAACATTAAGACGGTTATTATCTGGAGTTTCTGGGGTTGTTGGTTTTGTTGTAGGTTCATCTTCTGGTAAATTTTCCACTCCATCATCTTCTTCTTTTTTCATTTCTAAATATTCTGGAGTCAATTCAACTTCAACTAAAGTCTTTTCATCTGTTTTATCACCCAAGTAATCTGGTGAACTGCGCTCACTATCAATTCCTTGCATCTGAATTTGAGTATCTAAAGAATCTAAAGTGTCTTCACTATTATCTTTTTTATCGTCAATTTCTACATGAAAAGTTTGATCTTCTTGATCATCTTGACTATCGCTGAGTTCTACATCATTATCTGAACATTCTTCAATGGATATTTGAATTGGAGATTTTACCATATCTATATCAGGTTGATTGAAATCCAGATCTGGTTGAATATAATTCTCAGAAATATTAACAGTTACGTTTGGCACATCTTCTTTTTCAACTAAAACATATGAACCATCTAACGGTTGATCATCAATAGATTTAGCATCGGCTTTCGTATGTGGTTTACTAATTGACGTGTTTTCCTCTTCAACTGTTGAACTCTGATCAGCTGATTGTGTCTTAATTTTATCTTTTGATTGTGTATCCACGGCTTTTGTTTTAACTACATCTTGGTCCGTATTTGATTCCACGGAACTTTGATCAATAAATGTTGCATTTGCAAATAATTTAACAATACTGGATAATTTTGGCTCTTTGACAGTCACTTCGGAATTTGTTATTAACTTGACTTCTTGTTCATAAGGTATTAAATCTGGACATATTACAATTTCATTATTTTCCGTTAATGGTGATTCTAAATATTGAGCAGAAGTTTCAGTCACTGATAAAGAATCTGTACATACTTCTTGTATATTCGTGTTTTCAGTACTATCAGATTTATGATTGGGCGATGAGGTTTGCTGAATTAACTGTATTTGAGAATTTATATTTATATCAGTACTTTCATTTAATGATGTTTCTTTTTGTTTCACTTCATCATTCGTATCCACTGTATCATCTTTACTAGAAAACGCATTAGCTGGTGGTAATCTATGAAGCGATATAACTGGAGCATCTAATGATTTTGCTCTTCGTTGAGATGTTGGAGATTGTGTAGCTCCTTGTCGTTGTAGGGCTCCAATACCGCTTCCTTCAGATAAACCAAGACGTGCACGTGCAAACAAAATAGGACTTTGCCCAGGTTTTCGTAAAACTACTGGAGGTTCAACTAGTTCTTGCGTAACTACAGATTTTTTAATATCTTTCTTCTCAAGAACTTTGTTACTTTCAATTTGTTGTAATTTCATTTCAAGTACCCTTGAAATTTTGGTGCATAAATCAAACTGTTTATTACTAGACGTTGTTGATTCTATTACAGTAGAAGTTTCAGGATTAAATTCTGGAGATTTACATGTTTTTGATTTTTGAACTGTAACTGAAGTAGTGGAAGGATCAATTTTAGTTAAATCTAATACTTTTGTCTGATCACTTTTACATAAAACTTTCGCACTAACTCGTTTTTTGGGTGAAACTTTATCGATAGAATCTTTTTTCTCAGTACTACCTAAACTTTTTGATATACCTAAAGTTTTTGGTCTTTGTTTTTCCGTACTACCAAAACTTTTAATTAAATCATCATCAATTGAAGCAGATTTTGTTTTTGAACTTTTTGTTTCATCAAAAGATTTTTCAGAAGATATTCTACTAATTGATTTTGATCTTCCTTTCTGAATGATACTAACTTCGGGTATTATATCAGTGGAATCTATTACAATAATTTCTTGTGGCATTTCGTTTAATTTTAATTTTGATTTATCGATCTTAGGAGATGGAGACATTCGTAATTCTTTCGATGATGACTTCTTTAATGGTGGTTTGTCGCCTTCTAAGGATTTCGATTGTTTTTGAAAATCTTTTTTTGTTTCCGTTTTTAACTTCTTGGTTTTCTTAGGTGAAATATCCAAAAATGGTTTATTTTCTACCTCGGGTGAAAGTAAAGTATCTATTGGTGCTTTTTCTTCAGCTAAGGATAAAGATTTTGAACGAAAAGATTCTGTGTGTGGTCTAAACATAAAAGAGTTAAACTCTGGCACTTTAAGACTATCTAACTCTAATATAGGTTTTACGGGTACATCATCAAGTGGAAGATCAGCTACAGGATCGACAAAATCATCGTAACCTGTATCTATGACTTTTGGTTTTGAAATTTTCGTATTAGAATTTTTACTTAATTCAGAAAACTTAGATTCTATTCTATCTAAAATACGTTTTGTTTTTTCTGGAATGCTTGGCTTTTCAAAATTCGTTAATTTGTCTTCTTTTGTTTTAACTGGCGACATTATAATTTTAGGTGATGTTCTACTTCTGTTTCTTATCCACATCTGACGCTGCCGACGATCTTACGCGTGTCGATCTTCGTCAACGCAATATCACTACGATAATAAAATCAGAAACTTCTCGCTGTCTGTATAACAACTGATCACCACCATCATACTATATTAATTTCGCCTTCTACCATTCAACTCTCTCACCATGACAGTAATCATACCACACTACTCCATAATCTAACACTATTACCCACAT
>JABFQC010002793.1:0-15311 GCA_022817085.1 Psilanteris sp. ZL-2020
CGATTAAACCGTACACGACACACTTTTGTTTGTTAGTGTCACCATACATCTGTCATTACAATTTGTATTTAATACGTGCATTTCAGTATAGAACAATTAATGTTTGATTTATACGAAAATTGCTTTCATAAATTATGTACTTTTTACATAAAGTTATTACGTTAATAAATACACATTCCCAACAGACGTTTAGTTTTGTGAAAAAAATGTTTCATTTCCTTATGTAATAGCGAATAATATACAGACGGCAAAAAGTTATATTATACACGTCAGTCGAAATGTTATCATTCCCGGAAAATGATGAGCCATTTAATTGATTATTTAACTTGCGGTATTAATATGTCGTCGGTATTAATAAAAGTAATACAATTATTCGTTTTGTTTCTAATAACCCTTCTGCGTACAAGAAAACATTTAATTGTCAATAAAGATCGGTTCTCTCACTACGACCATATATAACATTACGCTTGATATAAATGTTTGATGAAATCAGTTCCACGTTACGAGTGACGATGATTAAAGCTCGGCGACTTTCTTGAACGCGGTGGGATATAAATTATGGCAAATGACATAGACGATTGCATGGGTGTAGTTTATTATGGGGATAGAAACGTTGATTCGTTGACGGAACATAAAGCCGTTAAGTTTTGGCGTGCTTTCTATGCGTATAACTTAGCGCCGGAACAGTTAGTTCCATCGGTTTTTCTGTCTTAACGCTTAAAACGCCTACGGGACCTCGCAACTCGATGGCCGGAAAGTCAGCCAAGTGTGGGGCATTTAGGACGAGTTGAACACAACTGTGTTATACGTGTTTGCATTAGCGTTTTACGTTTGCACGGCTCACTTTCTACGGATGTTTGCTTGAACCTACGTTGTGCAAGTACGCCTCTTCCCCTCTCCCTCTCGCCCCCCTCTCGTCCCCCACTCGCTCGCCGAGTACTTTCTTCGTCGCTCACTCGGCCACGTGCAAACTCTTCGCTCGGAAACGAGGCTATCAGTCACGCGACTGGCGCTTTTCTATTACTTGTCATTCGGCTTCGGGATTGGAATATTGATTTCTGATCTGAATTATGGCCTGGGCTGAATGGCTTTTCTGTACGTCTCCTGGTTTTGAGCTCGAATAAAAGTTACAGCGCGCTGTAAATCTCGATGACAATGTAGCAACATTTTCATGCAAATTGACATAACTGTAGGAACTCTGGCTTCCACTCTCATCACTTATATCATAATTTTGCATTTTAACGTAGCCCGTGTCGCGCGATCTAATTGCCAACTTCAAATTCACTCTGATCGTGCTTTTTGTTGATTTCTATTTTTTGTTTACAAAGGGCTCAATGATCGTAAATTTGACAGACAATTATTAGAAGAAAAAAAGAATTGTTCATTTATGCGAGTCCAAGAGCCAGCGGCAATAACAAATTCGATATCGCGGTATGGTTTTATTCGCTTTTGGGCATTGGTAATTTTGTTTTGGCAATTTACGCGTCAATTTTAAATATTATATCATTCAATAAAAGGTAAAAAATTGTTTCCTTTTTCCTCCTGGTAAAGCTATCTTTTATCTGGTTTAACTACTTTCGATTTTTATTACACGATAATCAACACGCTGAAGTATATCGAGGAAAGTCTTAACCTTGTTATTTTGTGACTAGTTTTGTAACGGATCGAGTTCCAATTACATATATTTTTAATTCATCGTCTTATTGAATTTTATATACGTGATGGGTGCTTATTCTTTGAGGAGAAAGTTTGTTGAAATTAAAAGTAAATCTAACGCTTTAATCTCATTTTCGATAAAAATAAGATCAAAGATAAAATGAGTTACTGCATTTTGTATTTTACTTTTATTAAAGTATCATTATTAATATAATTTTATAATGCGTTTCAATTTTCCAATTCATTCTTTGTATGATAGTTTACACATTAAATGTCCTATAAATGCGTAAAACAAAACTTGAAAAAAACGAACAAATTTAATGATTGATACGTATGAAATAATCGTTTTGCGTGGAATAAAATTATATAAATATGCAAAATGATGAAGATATATAATGCATTATGTAATTAAGTTTTCCCAAAGTAGATCAAAAAATACATCCTTCTATTTAACTTTCTCTCGTTCGTTTTAAATCGTGTTATTAATGACATATTTTCTACTAGAAAAAGTAGGATTGTAATTTATTATTCCAATACTCTTTGGAATATTTTGTTTGTGTTTTACTTACGTATAAATTACAAAATATTAAGACATTATTATTATAACGTTTTGATATACACATATTTGCATTAAATGTAGTATGAATATATATATATAGAGACAGTTTAACATTTATACATCTTTGTACACTGAAAGAAATAATCCTGCAAACTTTACCAGACAATATTGTAAACATCAGATAAAGGAAGAAAATGTAAATAAATATCCAAAAATATTATTATTTCTATCAGATTGTATGGTAATTTTTATCGCATTTATTGAAGTTTTAACCATAATTTATCACATTTGTTTACATTTTTTCCCCTTTATCCCATGTTTACAATATAGTATGGTAAAATTTGCAGGATTATTTCTTTCAGTGTAAATGTTTCAACAATAACATCGAAGACGCGACGTAAAAATAATCACGTACTTTGTTGTAATTGTGCCTTAATATTTGACGTTAACGTTTTCAATGTTTGACTGATATCTTTACGTCAGTAATTAAATATTATACTGCACTCTACGAACATACAGTTAATTTATTTATCCGATTAAGTTTAATTGGGTTTCAGTTATCACGTAATCGGTGTTGTATTCTTCGAGTTACTGATTAGCCGCGAGAAATTAAGACCTTCGCTGTAATGTACACAAGAACCGCTTGTTTTGTTCAATAAGAGAGAAATTCGTAAAAGAAAGTTAATAGGATTTCGCGCGGCTCCGTTCTTTGGCATGTATACAGAAGAATAGTTATATCTTTTGACTGTTGTTAGCTTACGACCGCCGATCTCTGGTACATATGGATCGTTTTCAACGCGTCTGCTTCCACATAATCGAGTTTCGCCCGCGATTTCATTTCTGTAATGTTGTGAATTTTTCAAGCTTTTCTTGCCTTTTCTAAGATTAGTTTTGCCGCGAAACGATTGATCACCGAACAGACGAAGATTTCGTTTGCTCGTCTTTGCGCGCTCCTGGCGGGGGCTGCTTCGGCTTCTCGATGCTCAAAGCGGTTTCGACCTGTTTACGGTTACCACTTTCACGTATCCATGGCACCGATTTGTTCTTCTTTCTGAACCATCTTTTTATCATAACCAGCAGACGATACCAACAATTTTATTATTCTTCGTAACGCAACCGATACGTTTCAAGCAATAACATTCTTTTCAAACGATCGCGTTTGTTCTTTTGTAATTAATTAGAATTTATGAAGATATTGATGGAATGTTTATGGCGATAGCGGATAATAAATACACCAATCGTTTAATATAGCGAGATAAATAAAAAGTTAATTTTTGAACGAACTGCAATGAATGTTAATATATTCAAAGGAGGAAGGCATTTAGCTTAATTAAAGTTGCTTAAATATCATTTCTATTTCAAAGCAAATAAACAAAAATTAATGGCTCGAATGCCGCTGTGTTTAAATTCGGAAACGTAAGCACCTCAGGGTAAATATATTAGAATGAAGAATAAATGAGTTAAATTGTTGTTGATATAAAATGTAATTTTTTATATTCAAATTAGAATGCAGCTGCGTGGGAAATGTACACAAGTGGGACACAAAAAAGTTGGGACATATAAATCGTTGCGCTTTGTTCAAACAAATATTGATTCTATAGATGATAATTATTCATTGCGTAAACTGAGACTGCGTCTTGTTGCAGCAAAAAACACTATAAAATAATGAGATTTAAACGCCGTCAATGCCCGGAAGTTTTGCGCAATAGAAATCTGGTTCGCAATTTGCCGGTTTATTTATCTAATAATTTAATGTTTTCATTGATTTGTTTAATAACGATTTCAACTTGCTGCTATATTATTCGATTTTAACTGCGTTTATTTGCCTGCGATGTTAATAGGCAGTATTTTAACGATGACATAAACTGCACCGTCTGACGCAGCGCGAAACATATTGATCATCCGAAGTAAACACGGCATCTTTGGAAGCCTTAGACGATGACTTGGGGGCTTTTAACGCATTAATTGCGACATTATATTGCTCAAATTAATTGTTATGTCGCTATATTTTTTGCTCGATTACTCAACGTGGTCTATGCGTCTAAATATTAAACTATTAAAAGGCTACTTTTCCGAAGACCGTGACCTCTTTTAACTAATGTGACAAAATATAGACCAGAATTTTATGGCACCGAGAGATGAAGTTTTATAGAAGTAATTAAATGCTTGTCAAACGCGCGAACCTTGATTCGAGTGTATTTACATTAGCAGTTGGACAGTTTGTTTGCCGTAGACCCGAATAGTCAAGTTTTTTTGTCAGATTTTGTCAAGAACCAGAGTTATTCTGTCTAAATTTAGAATCTCCCGTGTATGCATTTAAACGGAGGAAATATAATGAACAATTTACTGTACGACATTGTAAATGTCATTATTAACAAGTCTTATTTAATGCAATGTCGTATACTTTTTTCAAATGGAATTTTAAAATGCACTGAGAGAAGAAAATATTAATTTTTAGTGAAAAGTCCACCAATTTAGTATTATACTTGAAATTCGTCAACATTCGGGACATGGAGAAAAAAATATAATTTAAATGACCATACCTTCTGGCGTGCGAATGATATCTTAAAGGATATTTAAAAAATTACTAGCCATTAAAACAATATTTATTATATGATATAACAAAAATGTGTCAAAATCCCTTCCAGTTTTATTATACTATATAACAAATTTTACTATATGAATAAGAAAAGTTGTCATTATGGTATAGTAATTTTCTATGCATCTATTGAGTTAGTCTGCCAATGCCAGAAGGTATAGTAATTTATACTGCAACTTTTTTCTAAGTGTAGTTAGATCATTAAAGAATATCAATGTTTTATTATAATTTAACAATCAGTTTAGTACATTGAGAAAATGAAATTGTACAATTTACATTGTAACATTTTGATACATCTCATTGGTAAAACCAGATGAATCCCGTTATCTCATTGGCTGACGTCGATTACTATTTAAATTGTAAGAATAGTACAATGTGAAATTGTACGATTAACGATGTGCATAGTTATCCCCTTACAATTTCATTTTCTCAGTGTATAATATAACGGGTTTGTTTTTCTTCATCGATTCCTCAAATTTTGTGCAAATATTTGTTAAAATTGATTAAAACAGAATGTAAAGTTCTTTACTTGTGACTTAAAATGAACAACAAAAAATTCATTAAAAAAAGACTTATTTGCTAATATTGTAATTTATTGAAAGGTTATTAAAAGTAAATTTTATTGTCAAGCTTTAACCTTACATTTTTCTTTTAAAATATGTAAACCAGTTTATTAAAATTTGGCGATTTGAAAGCGTATACTATATCAATTAATATTCAGTTTAACGAAACTTAATATTTCCGTCATATAAATCTTTTTTCTCTGCATATATAATAAGAGATCTGACTACATATTCCAGATTTCATATTTTTATATTTTAAATTGTTGAAAATATGGTTTTTCCGTATACATTTGCTTTTTGTTTCGCATGTCTATGGCAACTGCTGCGCAATATTAAAACATTTTATTACGTTGTTATTTATATATTTTATTTACATCTAAAAAGTATACTTAAAAATAGAGCAATTTTATTTTTCAGTTTTTTACCTTGTATGCAAGTCTCTTTCTGAAGCATCGAACATATTCTCATCCTAAATAGATGTGTTAAGGATATAGACTATTTCTTACAGGATTTTGCGACACTGTATACTCGTTTTATAGTATTTTGGAAACCACGTGCAAACTATATCTTACATTAAAACCTCTAAAACACCTTCAGAAAATGTGTTTTCAACATACGATTCGGTACATAACGGTTTTTCCTAATATAACTGCTGCAGAATGTTATGCAAATAGTACCGCGCGGAAATTTGTTTTAATTGGTCCCTTGTGTGTTTACGAACAATATAAATTATGTTTGTATTTTTTATTTCAATCTAGCAGAGACTTATTTTTTAATCAACATATAGAACAATGGAAATAAATATACACTCATAAAATATATAAATTACGAACGACTGAATACTTCTCGATTAATCGATTTTTTATTCGATATAAAAAAAGAGATTTCATTTTATAGTATATAAACGAGAATCTTTTGACAAATGAGAATTTCAGCCTTATTAGACGGTTTCCCTTTACAATTAATCAAATATTTACGAAACGAGCTATTGAAATATTTGTTCAATTATAAATATTCCAATATGTATATGAATTTTTAATATGTTACAATTTATTACACTTGTAATAAGAATCTAAATGAATATTAATTGAAAAGTTGAAATCACTCATAGAACGATCCTTTTATTTCTAGATTTTTGAAATATAATAAACAAATAATAAAAGACACGTAAATATAAACTCATCAAATAAAATAGATTTATTCTACGCGATATTTCATAATTCCTGTGTTTCCAAAACATTCCAAAATTTTATTTTTAACTTCAGTTTTCGATTTATTTAGTTTTTTGAAGTAAATCGTTAGTCGAAAATTGTTTACGAACACCTTTAATTATTACATTCTGTCGTTCACGATAAATGATTTGTTTTCGCGCGTTAAAGTAAGAATGTATTTTTGAAACTAACGAAGTTTAAAAGATTGCATAGGATTAGATTAAAACAAAAATTCTTTTTTCAAAGAACAATTTGTAAGGTTTAAAAAAAAGATTTTGGCAGGTTGGAGTTGACTTTGTTATTCACAAATGTCCAAATACATATTAATCAAAAATATATTTTCAAATAAGCGAGTTAATTTTAATCTAAAAATGCTGAAATTTGTAGACAGATTTTCTATAATTGTCTGTTAAGGCGAATAGCCAACAAATCTCTTTTCAACAGATTTCGTTTTGGTAACGAACGTTGTATTTACTTTTTTTGCTCTTCTATATATCTCTCAGGATTTTATAGAAGTTAATTTCCGTTTAATCTCTTTCATTTAACTATTTTTAACTCATATTTTTCATCATTAAAAGACTTCTGACCTTTTCATCTTAGAAGAAGACCGTGATTTTGGTTTAACCGTTGGCATTTTTTCACGGCAATAGTTTATTTTGGTTGAGATGGATTTATATATATTCAACTGGTGAACTTTTGAATCTCAGCGCGGGTGTTGTTTTTGCTTTTAACAAAGTCGAGAAATATATAAACATTTGCATATATAATGTTAAAGTGTCGCTCTCGTTTTGCGAAATTTGTTTTGAGCACTGCAGCGACCAATCTCGCTAGTGCCGTAGCATTGCGGTTGTTGATGACGACGCCCCGGGGCCCACTTCCTCATTTCCGATAAACGACGTTACTGAGTATACGACCACTCGCGCCGCGAACCCCCTTTCTTAACATCCCGATCCATAAATTGATACGTAAACTTTTTCATATTCATTTTTAACCACCTCAATTTTTGCATAAATTGTTTGTCGACCGCGAGATCAATATATATATATAAAATTTGGAATTTAATATTCTTTGTTTATTGTTAACGTCCCAGAACGCATAATATATCAATTAATTTTCATCTAATTATATATATGTCATTTGGGTTAATAACCAGATTTCATTACTAAACCGTTTGCCTTTTCCTTCGCGTTATTAACTTATTTTTTATATTACTTTTCCCTGACAATATTTTTATTATATCTCGAGAACGGTTGTATTAAACTCGATTTCTGTGTTAATATTTAAGTTTACTATTGTTTTGAAGAATATATACTTTGAGATAAAGTTTAATGAGAAAAAATACTTGAGTGAACATAAAAGTGAAGACACAGTGTATTAATTTTACAAATATAAAACACGCATTTAATGCGCTACACAAACATAAATTCATTAAGCCGAAAGGGATATTCGCCATTTTTACCTTACCGAAGAAGCTCCTTATCGACTGGAACGAACGTAATAAAACTTATGCTAACAGTACTTAACAGCAATACAGCGCGATTCTTTGTTGACTGATTGAATTATATTAATACGATCGTAATAATATAAAAACCGAAAAACTTGATGTCAGATTAATGGATCGGACAAAAATGGCGGCAAAATAAAAAATTCGACTATCTTATCGGACGTTATCTAAATTGCTAATTAAACAATCCATTTCCTTATCATTTGCTTGTAGCGACTCCGGTTACATTTGCAACTATCTCGCACGGTTAGAAGAGCGATCCTCCATTTGTCAGTGCGTTTTCGAATTCTCAGCGTAATCGTTTCATATATCTCGCGCGCGGAAAAAAGCGAACGAATGAAAAAGGGGGAAAAGCCGCGAAGCGAGACCTTTTTGGTATCCGCGCGCGTTTCCGCTTCTAACGCCAAGTCGGGTCGACTCGGAATGCGCATTTAGCCGATTGATATTCCGAAATCGCGCGCCGGCCGGACGAGAAAAGATGAGAAATTAGCGAGATACGGGCGGCACGCAACCAGTTCAATCGACGGGCGCCGCGGCGTGGCGCGTTTAAAGGTTAATAACGAGCCGAGCCGGTGGCGGTTATCTATCGCGCCGCGGAGATAGCGCGCCGGGCAGCCGTGTAATTCGCAAAGTTGGCCGCGCTGTGTTACGCGACGCTAACAATGAGCTTTTCTTCGGTAATGCGCGCGAACCATTTCCTGACTTTCTCTTTCTCCATTGGGCGGCTTTGCGCGCTCGTATCCCACGGCCGAGCGAATCAAACGATAACGCGCGATGCGCGTGGTCGGCACATGCTCTGACGAGCGCAAAACGCGACTCGCGGCCACCATTATGAACGCAAACGCCGGACCCTTATCTTTGCGAAATAGCCCGACTCCCCGGTCGATTCCCACGTTTCAAGCAGCGCCCGCACAGAAACCCGTCGACAGGAATTCCCTTTGTTCCCGGTAACCGCGAATTCCTATTTATAACGAAATGTCACTTCTTCGCCGCCGAGGCTCCATCTTGCGCTGCTTCTTGTTGCAAATTTCTCTTTGTACACTCGACCATTTTTGCTTTATTGAATCAACAATCTCATTCCTTGTCCTGGTTGTTGGCTCGGCCTTTGTTAGCTGCTTTCAAATCGTTTGTTTTGTTCCTTTATTGTGCGACGATGGAGTCGTTCGTTACCAACTTTTCTTTCACCCGAGTAAATTGTTTTCGTCGCCAAGTTGGGTTCACAGCTGACGGCGATTCGAGTCAAATGCGTCGGACCAGGTTTATTTCGTCGGCGCTCCCGTTGACAAACACTTTGACCCACAAATATAATCATCCTCGTGTCTCTATTGCCGATGTGCGAAGCTGTGGAGAAAGTTAACAAAAACCACTTGAAAGGGAATTTCAGATAAAGCATCCGACATCGTTTGTATCCGGGTAGAGATTTCACGCTGGTTTCTCCGATTCGTTTCTTTCCGCGTCAATAAAATATAGTTCAGCCTCCGATGTTGTTAATTCAGAATTGGCCACGCGCCGCTCTCAATCGCTCAACGCTCGCAAAAACCCGCGCGGCTCTTTATCTTAATACTGCGCCTTGATTCGCGCGAAAATCAAATTTTACTTTTGTTGTTAGAAATGTTTCTGTGGTTATTAATAGACGATCGGGCCGATTTTTCGAGCTAAAACTTTGGACGGATCTTTCGGTTCTTTTCATTTCTACTTTTCTTTAATTAAGCTGTCGGCTTTTTTTGTTTGTTATGAATTTAATTTAAACGCCGCTTTGAATGTATAATGACAGTTATACTCCATGAACGCGTTATTTACTTTCTATTTATAATTGAAATAATAGTGGTTGGTATAACGACAATTATATTTAAAGAACGATTCTTTCGCTCGTGTTCTTGTTTATATCCATTTACAGGCAACAATAATTATTGCGATTAATTGCACGCTCTTATAGCAACAATGTTTTTATTGTATATGAAAATAATTTCAGTGTCTTAATTACAATTGAACGAAAGTTAATGATTTCGTGAAAAGAATAGTAACAATGGCTTATATTATGATTAGATTTGATTTGAAAATGTAATTTTGGTTTCTGAATATTGCATCCCTGTGAGAAGCACGAAATAATATAATACGTCGAAAATACCTATTATTTGGGATATCGAAGATTGTCTGTTTGTGCGCAACACAACTGTAATTTCTGGTTGCTGATTTAAAATTAATTCTTCCGAGCCTTACATACTCGTTTATATTATAATACCTCACGTGTAATATATGCTCTCACCGAGTTATCACGGCTCTTTTTTTATTCGCGATTAAAATACTTTTTTTAAGAAATTCTAAATCTGAAAATGATATCCCACGTTAGCATAATCTGCGAGCACAGCGATATCGCTGGCATACAGCAAAATAATATTACAGCAATATCCCAAAGATGTATGTGTATATCCAGATGCGGATATCCTAGGATATCACGCGCTGTTTGTGATAATGTATAAACGCGACTTTTAAAGGTAAAGAAGTGAAATGTTGTCTTCCCGCGTTTATTAATCAGCACTTTGAATTCTTCGATTAAAATGAAAAATGAATAAAATCCGAGCGCTCGGCGTCGAATATACGGGTTGGTTTATATTCATATTAAATAATGTTGCGGCAAAACAACAGCGCCAATCCGTGGCACAAATTGATTTGATTTAATTGTCAACGAGATTACGCGAGTTTAAAAGTTTCTACAGATTAGGTATATTTTAGTCAGGCGATTTTGTTGCGATGGTCCGTCGAACTTTGCCAACCGAGCCGTGCGTATTATGGATACATATATATAAATATATTTATATAAGCGTGCACGTGTGTATGTACACATTTCGTATACATAATCCAATGCTCTAAAACATCAAATTGCTGAACCTCCATTTTGACGGTTAAACAAGTAATATCTTTTCCCTTGCCGGTTAAATTTAATTATGAAAGAAACGCGAGCAAGCGAGCTCTCGCAAACGGTATTGTTCGTTTTAAGCCGGACTGATCTCGTTACACCTAGATAGATGTAGTAGTGCTCCACAATACGCTTCGAGATTGGGCATAAAAATGTGAATGCAAGCGCGCATTACTAGGATTTCGTTGGTGCTACTATTCTTCATGGACGCAGCTGTGACACAAACAACGAGAACAATAGCACTATTTATGAGCCGCTGTTATGAAAGATGAATTTTATTACTACGACGAGGGAAAATATGAGAATACATTCATTATTTTCAAATAAAAATGTTTCCATTTACAAAATTGTCGCGCAATTTATAAAATGATTTTTTTTTTTCGGAATCATGCTAATCGCAAAGAGACTGCTTTTCGAACGAATAATTTAAAGGAAATGCAAGCGTTACTGTTGACCGAGTGCACGACCTATCGAAATAATCAATTTCGAATAATGCCTGACCGGTATGAATTATATTCGCGGATTGTTATACACGTAAATGTGATTTTTTGCAGCCATTTCACGAAATACACGAAGCTTTAGACCCCGTGAACCAATTTTTATATCATAATATATATCGCGAACTTTTTATACAACGTGTATATACAATCCCGTCGAGCTCGATTCAATTAATTAAGGTTAATTAATTGAAATTAAAACCGTTCAAGTATAACGCTAATTATGTAAAGATCATTTTATATATGATACAAATTCATTAATATATGATACAATATTATCAATTTAACTTTTTCAAATTCACAATTTATTCAACAAATTGATCAGCGCGACGAAAAGCAACGCAAACATCGAGTTCGATTTTTTTCTTTCGACTTTAAAAGTTCGAAATAATTGCAATCGATGCAGTTTTAGGCAAACATTCGATCAAATACGAATCTTTTTACTTCCTCGGGTTTCAAATTTATCCAGCTGTTATACCTGTCTGTTTGTATATCGAAACATTGCGTTGGCATCGTAATAAATATTAAATAACGATTCAATAACAATAAAACGAGATCGTACGTTCGCAAATAATATCCCGAACGCAAACAAAGATACTCCCTCATTCGCATCGATCGCGTGTAAATCCGAGTCGTCGGATTTGCCGCGACAACGAATTACCGATACTCGGCTCTTGAGACGGCGAGTCGCTGATGAGACGTTTTGTTTGACGTCGAAGCGATAAATCCGCGGGCAAGGCGCGCGCGGTCACGGCTACTCGGGCGGCGAGCGCGGCAGTCGACGCAAAAAGATTTGTCCAAGTTGCGAGATGAAAGTGACGTCAGCAATACAAATCGTGGCGCAGAAGTCGGGCGGAAACTGAACTCGCGCGTTAGACGGTATTCTGCGTGCGCTGCGGTTTCCTGTAGTATTAATAACAGCGCTTCTCTCCGACTGATATTACTAAGTCTAATTTCAGAAGTGGATGAATATGTTCATAAATGTAATATTCCGTGCCGAGGAGAGTGAAACTGAAGTAGACATGTTACGAGATAGCGTGTTTTAATCTAATTCGTCTGCGAGCAAACTTTCTGAATAATGCCGCATGAAACGTGTCTATGCGGGGAGCACATCGCGCATCATCCCATCACGATAAAGAACAGCGCCTTTTGTTGTCGAAGAAAATCGATTACAAGTTCATACGAAGGGAACGGGAACACTTTGCATTTCATTCGTCTTTCATTTCAGATCCTTAAGTCGAATTCTGATTATGCGCTGTGAAAGAATTCCAACAGTTGATACGTGTTCCTCGCCCCTTTCCCTTTTTCCGTCCTCCTCTTATTCTCGATTCCACGTTGCATCCATTGACTCGCTCTCCCTCTCTCTCTCTCTCCCGCAAGCGCTCGCGCTCTCTCTCGAGTGCAGTTTCTATTTGTATAATAAAATCTTTCGGATTGAATTTGGAATTAGTTTCGTATAAGTTATTCTTACAATGTAATTATTCGTTCCAAGTTGCGTTTCATTTTATTAAAGAGCGCGTTTAAAACGGGTTCCCGAATCACGCCAATTAATTACCCAAATGGATTCATCTCTCAAGTTCGTATGCTTAATGAATCATTGTTGTTGATAATCAAAAATGAATGTTAATTTGACGTGATAAGCTGTGCACGGAGAGTGGTTCGGGCGGGTCTGCGATTCGAAGATTGATCGCGCGGCTGTTTTTACGAGTATACACGGATTTTTGTCGTCTTATATATTGACATTTACGGGCGTCGTTTTTAAAAACAACCCGCCCCTATTGCGGCGCTCGTAATTCGACGCTTTTTGCAACGGCGCTGACAAAAAATCTGCTCGCGATATGCAACGGTACAGTTATTGTAACTGCGGTACTTTTGCGAATGTTAAGTAAATCGTTAAAATTTATTGGAATCTAGTGTAGGAAGTGAACTTAAGTAACAGTAGGTCGATGCTGCATTGCAACATTAAGAATACGATCATTCCGCGAGGAACGCGCGGTAAACTACAGTTGCATAAATCATGCCAAAGTATGGGAGGTAATTATGAGAGTCGAATTCAATCCAGAGCATATTAACCCCTGATGTTTTGGTTGCAGAAAAATGCGCGCGAAATGATTATTTATGTTTGTTTGGTCTCACACCATGGTTCACGGTGGCTCGTTAATCAATTAGTATTTGAAGAGGCTATCTTTATGGCTTTCAGAACGTTGCATTTCTACGCGTTGATATACCCGACGTACTTCCCTATATATATATTTATATAAATATTTATGTTATATATATACACAATTTGTCTATTCGTGTGATTCGGTAGCGCGATGGATGACATTTTTTTTCGGTCGCTTTAATACAGGTTGAACAGTTACATAGTTTAGTGAAGATTGAATCTTCAAATTTGTGGATCACGTATAACAGTAAAGAAGAAAATTTAGGTCAGGTCCGGTTTTAATTATACTTTTTTTCTACTTTAACTAATTTTCAGTCATTTGAATACGAGTGTCAAATACTTTTTTCATACTGTTAATTAATTCATTAAAAGTTGTTTAATTATTGTCGTCTTGCTTGGTTCAACAATTTTGTTATACTTTTTGTTCCATATAACATTTATTTCAATTAGTTGGCCAAAACTTATTTTCATTAAAGCAAAATGTTTTCATCTATTGATAATCGATATGTTTCAGGAGTTTTGTAAACGTGATTATGAAACTCGTGAAAAGATAATGTTGAATTGTATACTGTCATTCTTCGTTCCAGAAAGACTTACTTACGTAAACAGTACCATACACTGCTCTAGATATATCTACGTTTTTCTTCTCCGTGTAACACGATTCATCGACATTACAGCTTAGCTATTAGGTGGCTTTGTCATCGAATTCCGGACAGTGCCAAACATCCGCGTGTTCGGAATAAGTAATTGTCGATTGAACACACAACTTTTCGAACGTCGAAATTTCGAACGTTGTTTTAATGAATATTCATCTTTCGGTGAACATCAGAATACCGTATAAAAATACGTATCACGTGTTAACTTTAGATTCGAGATTTATTTATAACTTTTTGGAACGACTTTTTCTTGCGACTGCGAGAAATCTTATTATTGTACGTTATTAAATGTACAAATAAAAATAGATGACGTTAAAATAAATAAAATGTCAGCGTATTTTTTCGTTCGGTTCGGGTATACTTTCGTCGCAAGCGTCTCGTTTTATAAAATATCAAAAGCTAGTAATTTTATGTTATTAATACGTTTATAAACAAATTTCAACAATTGTACCGGAGCTGATATAAAATTATATGTGCGTGCATTGTGTAGTTCGATACAATGTACACGTACACGGAAAAGAATAATATGGAAACAATTACTGTATAAACAGTTACATTGGGATATACCTGAAAATACCATAAAAATTACTATATAATGTAGTAACTATGTAACCAGCGTAATAATTTATTAAAATTATGAAGATTTTAATAATTTTTACTATTTATTTTTCTCAGTGTATATATATGTATAAGATATCAATCATGTAGGCCACCTCATAGGTCAGTTTTAAATTCTTATATTAAGAGTGTTCCAACTGCGGGTCTACATTTTTTTCGAGTTTTTACTATTTTCAACTGTAATCGAAATGCAAGAGGCATATTAAGTAAACGCAGAAAAATTTTTCATTAAAAATTACTGAAAGTTCAGTAAATATTATTCAAAACACAGTAATTCACGGACAAAATAAAAATTTAGTCAGAAAATATCGAACTTTTACTGTAAACATTGATGAATTTTTCAGTATATATTTACAAACATTCATCA
>JABFQC010002794.1:0-15310 GCA_022817085.1 Psilanteris sp. ZL-2020
CTATGCATTAGATCTTTAAACTCGAACTATTTTATCCAGCAGTTTATGAAAGTATAGGACGTAACAAACGTCAAAAAACCTGTATAATTTGCAGCGAATTATTGTATTATATTGGTTTGAATTCTTAATCCATATATAGGTTATATACCTCTAACGAGTAAATAGCAACCTTTGTTGTACAGGAATTGGATTCATTTAACTTACGAAATTTAAACTATAGAATAACTGAAAATCAACAACAGTCAAAATATATTTAGAACTTATAATATTTCGTATAGAAATGTAGGATAAATTAATTTTAGAGTTGAAAATTGACTAATCTTATTAGATGTCAAGAATATCTGAAATATTTCAATTCAAGTTGTTTATTCATTTATAATTGTCACTTTCATATCAAGCGTTCATGTGTAGATAATTAGTGAGAAAATCTAAATTGAACTTTTCACAGTTTCAATTCATTTCTAAAGAATGTTTTTTATTTGCCTCTCAAGATTTCTCGTGTCAATCTAAATTTTAACATCTTTATTAATATATGGCACTAAAAATTATAATTGAAATACATTCTTTATATCAAATTATATAATAAAATAACATCTTCGAATAATACAAAACTATACAAATATAAATAGTATTACGTATTTTAAAAATGAAACACTCTTTAATCTCATCTAAATATTATATAATTATTATAAAATATGCTTTTATTCCTTTTTTTGGCTAAATTTGTAATCGGATTAAATGTAAATATTAACAATAATAAACTACATATATATATTAAATATTATTTTTAAATAAATAATGGAAATTATTTATGATTTCTTTCTTTCCATTCAGGATCATATAGCAATGATTTAGCGGTAACTGTTTCAGTAACTTTAACACGTACTGACTGATATTACTGACATCGCTTGTTATCCCAACTAAGTTAAGCACGTTGCAGCTATTTGTTAGTTTAGAATATGACTGATAAAACCTTGTGTTTGATATATTTAACTATGGTGAATACCAATAATTTAATTTTCCATTTATGTAAAATAACAATGAAAATAGTCAATGATACAGTTGTATATCTCAGTATAATAAATAGATTAAAGAAGTTTTTTTAGGCACTAAATATTTTCACTGAAATATGATCATGAGAGAATTTCATGTATATAAATGTGATTATTCCATTCTAATTCGTTGGTCAAATTTTCAACTTTTAGAATAAAGAAGTATAACTATAACGTTTATTACTTGTAGATATTCAATTACGAATACATGATACAATTGAAATTAACCATTGTGATTAACCACGGGTACAATTTTTGTTTACATAATAGTAATTTCGGTTTTAACGACGTAAATTACAATATTATTTCAATATTAAAGGTATTTTACAGTTGCAATAACAAACGAATATATTTACATGAATTATACAGTTTTTGTGGTAACTATTTTCACGGTAATTTTTTGTCCATGTTGTATTTGAAAGTTTGTTATTCGAACCAAGTTTGTCCAAAATAGTTGCTGACAATGTGACTTTTGTATCATTAGTCCATTATGAAAGTGCATATGCCTAACCTTAGATGGATAGTTGATTAATGACTTTCCTGCAATGTTCAAGCAATTGCTTTATGTTTCTACACGTAAAAAATAATATATTTTGAATCTACCGTTAACATAATACTGGTTTCATATTAACTCGGTATCATTCAATCAGATGAACTTTTGTCGATCATTGAATGTTTTTTATCGTTGTACTATATCTCATCGAAATATCGGGTTTCGAGTGGTAAAAATAAATAATTATGCTATATAAGTATCGATGCATAAAAAATGAAAACTATGATCTAAATATCGTTATTTTAGTTAGTTCATTTCACTGAAATTTTTAATATCAAATAAGTAAAAGTTCATTGTAAATAACTTTTTTTTATATTCAGTCAATTGTACTGTTAATATTGGATATTTCGGTCATATATTTTGACCTTTTTCAATAATGGAATACATTTAATTAGTAGCCTTTAAGATTTAAAAATAAAAAATTGCTTATCTTAATAAAAAATTATAGGGCATATATGACTAATAAAAACACATACAAATATTATAAAACATATTTTATTTATCTAGGATACATCTGTTGAGTTTATAGAAATAATTTCATTTATTTGAAATAGATATAATACATTTGTGAATAAATAAATACTATGCAAAATATTGTGATGTATAATATTTTTTACAAATAAGTTTTTCTAATAATTATTTTTGTTAAATGTATGACTATACTTACTGTAAAACAACTCTGTGATATTATTATCTTTAATTAAACTCTCGATTTTTTTATCTTGATAACGTAATCAAAAGCCTTGCGCGCAAGCCTTTGTTTCTAGTGCTTGACAGAAGCTACGTGCCTAATTAATGGTTAAAGAGTATTGATCAGTAATGAATCAGATCTTATTTCAAACGAGCAATTTTTTTGCGTTCATTATCTTACCTATATAATTGGATTACAGTTCATGCAATATTAACCGAGAAAAGGAACACTATTAATTATAACTTTGAATAAAAATTGAGTATAATATTGTATGTACATTAGCCATATTAAGTTCGTATATTATACAAAAATCCAACAAGTTAGTTATTATAATCATGGTATACAGGGTTAATTATTAATTAAAAACCATGCATCGGAGTTAGATAATATTTTAAGTATTGTTAGAGATATTACAAAAAATTATATTTATTTATAATTAAATTATGTAAACAAATTATCATTATAATTTATATTTCTATATTATAAATTAAAATAATTTTAAATAGATATTAAGTAATAACGAAGATATGGTTAAATAATTATAGCAAAATAATTTATACGTTATTATTTATGAATTATAATAGGAACAAATTTATAGAATAAATATATAAAATAAATATATCTTTACGTATTCAGTGATATGAAAGAATCAATTAACATAATTTATAGTTATAAATTGCAACAAAATTTAGTTCATATATAAATTATATATATATTTCTTTAAACATTAACAAATTCCGTAATAAAGGCTCATGTATGTAATATAAAGAAAGGATTATGTGGTTATATATTTGGTTTTGTCAGTTACATGTACATGTATTATAAGGTTTAAACATTTCGCGTGACAAATCGTGAATTCAGTTAACTTGCTAAGTGTTAAGTTTTGTTTGGGAAGAGGCGACGAACGAAGTAAACTGAATGAAAATGTAGGTCTTAGTTGGCCTGATGTTTTGAGAAATTAAATTTTAATTTTAAATTTGCATGTGCTATTTAATTCAGAAAGTAGATAGTTATAACTGTACATATAAATAAATAAAATTAAATTATTAAATTATATTGACTTGTATTGAGATAAAAAGAAATGATATTTATATTTTGTAAGTTTTAAAAAGATTACGAAAGTCTTATTTCATTTGAATATTTATTTGATAACAGGAAAATAAACATAAAAAGCGAGCACACAATTTAAAAAAATCGTTTGAGTTCTTATTCTTCAGAAAAAAATGTTAAAAACTAAAGTTTCCAAGAATGGATTAAACTATTTCTGTACATAAATTTAAATATTAAAAATTATGATTTTTATATTTTTAACTAACAAAAAATAATTTTTAGTGATTTCAATGATGATAAAAACATTAAATTACGGAATTATGGTTATGATTTTGATCCAACGACTTGCTAACTCCTTTTAATACTTCTAAATAGAAGTAGATAATCAATTATATATTTGTAATATATATTATTGACGAATGCAGTCATATATATATATACACATTTTATTTCATTATACATATATATATATTACCATTATGAAGAACCATGTATTTACTTAATCTTTCAACAAATCAGTTTTTTGCCGTATAGAAGTAGTAGCGAAATCGTAATACGACAAAAGCGTTCAAACACAATAGAAACGAATATCTCTTTCTTCGGCGCATAGCGAAAGGTGAACCGAAACTTTACTTTATCCCCGCGCTCTAATACACCGGCGATCAATAATTGACAAATTAAATTATCTCCGGCGGTACACGTATCTCGGCGACGTCTTATCCAAAGCGCGCGAAGGCGTCTCAGTGTGACGATCGGCGGCGTCGTTCGTCGGCCCAGTTCCGTCGTTTCTGGTCGCAAATTTCGGAAAAAGCGGTTTCCGTCGGGGATCGAAACAGGCATCGGCAAACGCGGACGAAGTCCGCGCACGCAATCGGTTCCGTTTAAGTAAGTTAGCTGGTTGATTTGCACACGAAACGGCCCCCTCTCCCAATCAGGGCGACAATCGATCAGGGCGCATCGCAGTTCCCAAATCTCGCGCCCTTTCCGTTGCGCCGAGGGCGGGCGGCAGCGCGCCACCTAGCGGCGCGCCGCTCGGACGTCGCACCGAGCGCTCTCCGGCCGTTCTCTCGCGAGCGCATTTTAGTATGGCTTCGGCTGCCGGCAAGCAAATCGCTCGCGGTTTTCGGCTCGCGTTCAGTTGGTGCGTGCGTGGTTGATGCGGGTGTACACGCCAGTGTACCGTCCAACTACCCGCCGGTACACGCGTTGTGCGCGAGTTTCGATCCGCCAAAAGGGACGAGCGTTTGACGCCCGCAGCCCAGTGCCAACGACACCGATACGTGCACAAACACACACACGGCCCGGCAAACGTCCGCCAAAACATGCGGCGAAATGTCAAGATTGTTCTTTTCGTGTCATGCGCGTGGATGTTCGTGTTTGTTTACTATTATCACGCATCCAGAGACACAAAGGTAAACCCTTTGTTTTACCCCACCCCTGCGGCCCGTTCTTTCGCTCGCCGTTTCGGCCGACTCGGCTTTGTCGCGCGTTCTTTTTGTCAAATCTCGGGCACGCTGGCTGCGCGCTTACGTCAAACTGAAGCACATTCTGTCGTAACACGCGGTTACGCGGGGCGCCTCGGCCGAGGCGACGCGCGTAATATCGAGCATTCAAAGTGGCCATCGGCGCGCCGACACGCGTGTCGTAGCGGCCGGTGCCCGGGGTTTGACGGATCGCTAAATTTTCATTTTTGTGTTTCTTTTTGATATTTCGGTGTTGATTGACGTCGCCTTGACACAGTATATATATATAGACATATTTTAGAAAACAGAAGACGTTGCAGTTAAAGTAGTCGCCGTCGCGGGCAATCGGACGGTTGCCAAAACAAACTGGCTTTAAAGACTTTGGCTTTAAAGGCGAATTTACGCGCAAAACAAAGTGCACCCTCGCGCCGATGCCGCGTTCTCAGTGTCGTTTTAGTTTGTCGCGTATCCAGTTTCCGTTCGACAGTTTCGAACGCGTTATTACAAGTGCCGGCTCGTCTACTGTCGTGCGTCGTCGCGGTGCTTTCCGCCTCTGATCGCAAACATTAATCCCGAAAACCAATTAGAGAGCGGATATTCTTTCCGCGCTCGCAATTAGCGCGCGTCTTTTCGTGGTTCACGTTTTCGGGACGGACGTCTTTATTGAATTTTTATGCCGCGTTTGTGTACACCCGAAGTCGCTTCCACCGAGGTTCTATTTGGTGTTTATTAAAGACTTGTATCGCGATCTGATATTCGATCGCTTGAGGCAAACATTTGTTCTTCATAACATATTATATATAAATTTATATATATATATCGTCCCGATAACAAACACTCGAGTTCTTATCTACGAATCGGTCGCGAAGTTTTACGCGCGTGGAATCGCAGAGCCGAATTACGCCCGCGTGCAAATCCTGCCTTTAACGGACAATTCCGAACGACGTTCGAGCGACCCCGGCGCCCTGCAACGAATCACGCAAAAAATCGCGCACCCGGCGACCGATCATTTATTGGCGCGAATAATCGGCCGCGTTAACATCCAATTGGCTCGTAATTGTATCACGCCCGACCTGCTAATTTCCCGCGGAACGAAGATAATTGATTTTATCAATTACATTATTTTTAAGTCGATTACCCCGGCCGGCCCGTGCCGCTCGCTTTTTAATTAGGTTAAGATCGATACATTCGTTCAGTTTTGGAGCGAAAACATCTTTGTATGCGATCGGCGGCGATAACGCTCCGCGTTCGCACGCAAAACGAACCGCTGAATTCCAACGACGCTCTTGCTGCGCATAATTGTCGGAAGCTTTCGGCTTAAAAGCGGACAACTAATAAGTCGGCAATAAGTTGCGACAATAAAACTAATGAGGTATGAGACGGGCAATGTAACGCCGGGGATAATGAAGCAATAACGAGAGTTCTGGTTTCGACGTTTGAAATTTTTCAGCGGACGCGCGCGGAATTTAGTTTTTGAACTTCGGTTGGTGTCAAAACGAAATCGCAATTAAAGTCAGAAGTAGTCGATGTGTGTCAGAATTGGACGAATTCAGCCGCGTAACGTATTGTGTAATTTCAATATGTATAATTAAGTGCAAATAATAATAATAATAATAATAATAATAATAATGAATGGCTTTAGTTAAACGAGTCTTTTAACGCATTTACATGTGCGTGAAGTTCCAAACATTGAATATGAACGAATCAATTAAATTCAGTTAATCAACCTGTTTAATCAGATTGAATTTTATTTTGAAAGTAATAATTTGTAATTACATTATTTTGTCAAGAATATTACATTTAAAAAGGGTAAATTTTCCTTGTAAAAATTACTGTTATTTACCTAAATACGATTCGTTGATAATCAACGTTCGAAACTTCACGTGCATCGCATTTTCAGTCTCTCCAAATTCGTTATAATTTGTTAAACAAGAAAATTCTAATATACAAAAATGTTTCGCAAATGTTGCATTACAGTATCAACGGATAGAATAAGTAAACACCGCAATATGAACTATACGACCTGCTTAAATTGAATTGTCAATAAATAAAAACGAGAATTGCAGTTTTCCTATTCCAAGGACGTTCCTATACAGTTTTCGTGCGAGCACATGCCCGAGCGTAGCAGAAAGCGCCTTTCTTATATTAGGTACAGACGTTATTATTGTTTCAGTTAAACGTTGCACTGCAGGGAGAAAAATTTCCATTAAAAATTGCTGTGCCAAAACAATAATTGTTCACGATGCTTGTCAACGAAGAAACATTACAACTCTGACACAGTGAAACACAAAACGAAAGAAAAACAAGTAGTAAAAATTACTCATAAAATATCAATTGTGACCGAAGTGTTGCATTTGGAAATAATACGTGAAATTTCAGCAACTCGTACAAAAGTGTCAGCAATTTTGACTGAAATATGTGTGATGTTTACTCATTTTTAAGTTACACTGAGAGAAAAATTGATCAATTTTTAGTAAAAAGTTCACCAAATTGGTATTATATTTGTAAATCGTCAAAAAATCGTAATTTATTTATGAAATAGTATCATTCTTTGATTATAATTTAACTTTCGGTTTACCCAAATTTAACATCCTCCGTGTTTCTTATTCAATTCACCAAAGGTTGTACAACTGTTTGGTCAAATTGATCAAAACAGATTTTCAAATTTCAACGTTCTACTTGGAAAAAAATTTTTACGTTTAACATTTAGAACAATGTTTTTGTACTAAATTTGACAGTCTGACGCCATACTACCAATTAACATTCAGGTTACTCAAATTTAATATTCCCGTATTATAAATATTAGTGTTTCTTTCTCTTCGTGTAAATTAAAAACAGAGCATATTTAATATTTTACGAATAATTTTTAATACGTTGTTTACTTGCGTTTATAGCAAAGTTTAGTTTTTCTCTCTTGCCAACCATCGTGCGCAATTGTTGTTTTGGCAGTAATTTTTAATACAAATTTTTGTCTTCCTTTACTCACGATCAATTTTGTTTCAGCGATTTTCCAAAAGAAACACTTAATGCCATTCAAAAGCGTCGTAATTTAGGCCCATAGCGAGCTCGTCCCGAATTTCGTAATTCGCTTTTACGCAATTCTTCATGTAAATCCTGTTTCGGTTTGACCAAACTGGCAATTTAAATGCCGCCACCATTCACATTCGATATGTCATTAATCTCGTCTAGTTAAAAATGTACCATTCCAAATGTATCGGAATATATACTTATATCAATATATATGTATATATATATATATATATATATATAGCTACATCCCATCGGTTTTTCGCATCGTATGACGAACTTTACGACGTGCGGGATTCGAAATACAGGATGCAACGCGTCTTTTGACTCGACCTGCACGACCACAACGTCACTCGGATGGCAAGAATTCGTTTAGCCTATATATATATATATATATATATAATTTAAATGTTCCAATTGGGCTCCGAAATTGTAAGCGAATCTTTCGTGATTCCGGTCGGTCGATGCGTGTTCGAAATAATCAGCGCGCGCCATATATACCGATATCAATTTTCTCTTGGAAATCCCTGCAAATGACCAACGGAGTTTATTTAGTTGGTCGAACAACTTTGCAGGGCCATAACGGGTTCGGTGTTGCGTCCAATTTCTAACGGCACAAAATGGCACCCGAATTGCATGAATTTGCGACTGCATCCAAATCGCAGTTCGGATCATATTTTGCAACTTTGTCAGCGCGCCTGATAGTCCGCGAAATTTCGAAACGCGGTTCGGGAATTGAATTAACCAATGAGCTGAATATATTTGTGCCGAATTTTATATATAACGCCATTATACAACGTTGTTCTGTGCAATTTATCGGCAACGTTGAGCTATTTTCGCGATAATTAAACGTGACTTTTGTAAATCAACAATACATTAACGTCGTAAGTTGTATGCACGTTTGTTAAATTACAATAATTAACGACAGAATGAATGGGGTATTTGAAGCAAATCATAAATAAGATCAGCATTTGCGTATTCGGTATCGCTCTAATGAGACGAGATTCTTATTAATTATATTTAATTAACACGCAGTCGAATCAGGTGTTTTCAGCAATTCGCTTTGCTTTTCCGCGCAAACAAAACGTAACGGATTCGCGACCGATTCGCAAGCCCAGACGGCTTTTTCGGTACTGACTCGAGTGCCGGTAAGTTTTTCCAACTCGTCGTATTGCGCGAATTTAAACAAACGCCGGTTATTAAAGGCTTAAATGAAATGTCCGATTCGCGTTTCGATTCGCTTCTTTTGTCGATTCGACGCTAATTTAATGATTTGACTAACATCGCTTGGCGATCCTGTTGTGAACTTTTTAGGCATTTTGACTCCCCCGCTTCTGATCCCAATTGAAATAATTAATTTATGATTGAAACATTTGAACAGTATTTGCTATTGTTTTGCGCGACTTGCCTTCGCACAACGAAATATGTTATACAATTAGTTTCGGTCTTCGAGGCGATGTTTAATCAAGCGAAGCCCGGCAATCGATATCACTAATATTCCGAATTATGCTTTTAATTAAAAATTAAATCGTGAGAAATAAATCAAACCTCGCCCACGAGGCGATCAATTATTATTTACATGAGAATTTCGTGCCGACTCTGTTCGTTGGCAGAGCATTCCAAGACAAAACAGATTCATTTTGTAAAACAAGCTTCAGCCTTGCGTCTCAACAACAATTCTGTTGCTAAAACATTTCTAAACGCAACAAATTACGAGAAATCATTATGCAACAGCGAGCTGGACTCTTTATGAAAAATAAGACGTTTCTGAACTAAACATATTGATTTGCTTTGTCATTGTCGCAGAACAATGGTACATTACGAAACTATCGTTTCAATATGTTCGACAATTTTTCAGTATTTTCGGGACCACTTTTCGTTCCGAATAGTAGAAACATTTAAACAACTAAAGCAATGCACTATTAATCCGCAAAGTAATGTTTTCCTAGCAGTTTTAATATCAATTTCATCGTGTTTACAATTCAAAAGTTATTGCGTATACGTTGAAGTATGTTATGAAATGTATAAATAACACATATATATTTATATATATATATGTGTGTGTTTTTAAATCGAACGCAGCTTCCGTTTATCAACGTATTGGTTAAAATGCCACAATTTCGTTGTGGACAAAACGATACGAAATTTTCTTTGATCACAACGAACGCCGCGACAGTAAATAATTCAAAAACCGTTGCTCTAAATCGTTTATCTTAATTTGTGTATGGTTTTTGTCTTCTGTTTTATTTGCAAAACGGCGTTATCTCTGTAATTCTAGTTCGTGCATGCTCTATCTATATATGTATTGCTTGTTAGTTTAATAACTAGTGATTTGTATCCGATGCAATTAACTCCATTTTATTGTTATTGCCACCCAAACTAGAATCACTCTGCCTCTTGTTCCACATTATGAGTGACTACAGAGTTTTTGCGGGGCAAATGCTCGTCCTCCAAAAGTGACGCAATATTATCGTTAAAAATACAAAAGCATCGTCGGATTTAGATACTCGAATTTGGAAATGCTGCTCCATTTTTATGCATTATTGGTCTATTTTTCTCCGCCAATTACAAGTTACGTATAACAACATTTGACGTTCACATTTCATGTGTTCAGATAATAAAAAGGTTGTCACATTTAGTCAATTTTTGACTAACTCAGTCATTGAAAGTATTAATATACGAACAAGCGATCTGATTGTCATATGTTGCAATAAAGTTGTTGATTGAATAAGTCAATTTAAGGTTAAAGGTTGACAACATTATTGACAGATTTTGACTATTACATTTACTGTCGATATAGATTCACTGTTTCAGACAACACTACCTTTTTCTGTGTTTCTACACTGAAAAAAATAATATTACAAATTTGACCAAACTAGATAATAAAAGGAGGAAAAGTGAGCAAAAATGTAAATAAATATTGGACAATATCATGGTATTTACCAATTATTTGGTAATATTTGACATATCTTTAGAATTTTCTCACCGTAATTTATTATACACGCATAGAAATATTTTGTTTCATTCAAGTAAACAGTTTTGTTGTTATTTAACAAATAGTTTTGTTAGATCAACAAAATGTGAGTCAAATTCGATCATTTTGTCATATTGTTGATGTTTTTTATTTGAATCAACACACTAATTTTGTAAAAGCATATTAAACGTTTCAGTAAAAGTGTAAATATTTACAAAATATTTGATTGAACTCATACACTGAGAAAAATTAAACGTAGAAAATTGCTATTTATAATAATAATTTGGAGACATTAAAGTAAAAACCCAAAAATTACTGTTTTTCCTTGTAAAAATTCAGTTTTTCATATCAAATTTTCCTTCTATTTTTTATTATAAATGCTATTATAAACAGTACTTTTTAGGATTTTGTTTTAATGTCGCCAAATTAGTGTTATAAACAGCAATTTTCTACGTTTAATTTTTCTGAATGTATACTTCACAAACAAATTGACAAAATACGCTCAACAAAATAATTTCTTTAATTATACTATATACTATATTTTTGTGCGTATATTATTTACATTTTCCTACTTTTTTTATCTACTTTTTTTCCTACTTTTATTATCTAGTTTGGTCAAATTTGTAAGATTATTTTTTTCAGTGTATAATGCTCGATCCGTAATGTAAATTGTTTCGTTGAATTTTGTACAATTGAAACATATAAAATGATTCGAAACGGATTATTTCCAATGCATCTTACGCGGTTAATTGCGTATCGCACGCTTAACGTATTCTAACAAAAGTTTGCATGTTAATCAAATAAGTTTATACGAGCAATTACGCGTTATCTCGTATTTTGGTACGTGTATCCATTCGTATGATTAAAACTATATCAATGGTACATACTTTTGGAACGATTCCATTCGACTCATATATTGCATTCTGATCATTATTATACAGGGCGGTCGAATTGAAAAAAAGGTGTCGGTAAAACGAACGAAATAAAACAATAAATTATTAACGGCAATAATTTGATTGTTTGTTTGACCAACGACGCGCGCTTTTACGACTACGCGCGGATAAATTGGAAACTGGTTTACGTATCCGCTAATGAAACAATTTCGATTTCTTTATTACCAATAAAATGGCATTAAAATCTTTTCTCATTATTATATGTAACATGAAAATAGTTGACCGCAAGAGAAACTACCGATGATATAAGACCCGTGAATGATAGATTAGGTGATAAATGTCGTTAGATTAATGGATCGAACGGATAATATATTGTCAGAAATACACATCAGAATTGTTTGGCTCGGCCAATAAATTTTGTCAGCGGTGAAATCCTAAATCTATTTAGAAATTTTACACCGCAAAGGTCAAGGCGAGGAAAAGCTTTCTTTCCTTTTCGGCGCGTCCGACGTAACAGAAGCGCGCGTTCCACGACCGAGCTTTATGCTAATCGTCAATTTTATGTTGGTTTTTTTTTCTCTCCAATTCCCGCGCGCCGGACTTCAACGCCGCGCCGACGTATAATGAATTCGAAATTGTATGTAAAAAAACTGTTAATTAAATTTGTATTATTAATTTTATTCCACGCCGTAATACCCGTTACACGCGCGTAACAAATATTCACACTCGAAATATCATAGTTCAACATTTTTAATCATTACTGTTTGTAATGTCATGTAATCCCTTTGGTATTTGATCTTCGTAATATCATGACATGTTCAGCATCGGCAGCCTTGTTTTCGAATAATTTCGTGTCTCCCGCGGGTACAGTCGGTTCGCGCTCGTTTCACTGCGCCATTATCCTTCATTAAATTCGATTCGCAAAACAGACGTAAGATCTATCCGGGTTTATTAATATATAAACCCGACGACATTAATTCGCTCCTTTTTTTTTGTATTCATTAATGCTCCGCGTACAAAACGACGAAGCAACTACAACGTTGTTCAACTTTTACGAATCGATATGAATAAACGCGAATGCATATGTATATATATATATATATCATCTTCGTCTAGCATTTGCACGTGAGCTCTGCCTTTGTGCCGTTCATTGCGTATATAATTTAATACGAAAGTTGCACCATACGCGCACATCGCTCGCGTTTATTTAATCGGACAATCGACGAAATCGCCGCTTCCCAGTTCCACGCGCGTTTCCAAACTAGTTTTTTTCTTCCTCCGTTGTTCAAGTACACGGCAAGGCTGTGTCGAGATGGTCGCGTGGAACGCGTACTTTCACCGGGAAATCGCGGCGACTTTTTTCGACGCCGCCGCCGCCCAGATACATAATTGATGAAACGCTCCCGAGAACCGTTTAATTACCGCCGCGTGCTCGTTCGGACGCGCTTTCAAACGCGGCCGAAAATTATATCGCGCCGAAACAAGTCGATTCGCGATCGCGAATTTCCTTACGGTGTTCGCGCAAACGCGCCACGGGGGTCCGTTCGAATTCAATCTATGGGCGTGCACCGTCTCGGCTGGCGCTCGTATTTTGACTGTTCCGAAATGTTAATTGTGCCGTAAATTACGCGCGCGAGCGCACCCAAAGCGAAACGAAACTCGCGGTTGCAGTTCGGGAATTGAAACCCGAGCGATAAGTGTAACTCCGAGGCCATAATTTTGTCCGCCGATTATAATAATAACGAAGCTAAATAGTGTCACGCTCAAAAAACAATTTAGCTAGGATATAGCGATTTGTTTACTGAGAAAAATATCTATTAAAAATTACTGTGCCATACCAGTATTCAGATGCGATGTTTGTCAACACGTAAAAATGACCCCTAAATATCGTAAACATTACTGCGCTTTAACGGTAATCATTCTATGTTGACAAACATCGCTTCGGAGATCTGTTTTGGAACGGTAATTTTTGATAGAAATTTTTCGCAGTGTGCTGTCCTTAATGATGTTTGTGTTCAGACAACAATTACTTGGTGCAAACATTATTGTCAGTGACTATACAGTGTTATTTTAAAACCGTAACAACTACTAAAGATGAAATTGAACGCGCAGTTATTTCCGAGCAGTTAATGCAATTTTGTGTAATCCAAAATAATTTTTTGTCCGCTCAACATATATATATTTATATATATCTAATATCATTATTAGTAAGCTAGGTATTGATTCGCATTTTACTCATTTCAAGCACAATATAAAAAGTAGGTTATATATAAAAGAAGTAAATATACCTTAATTACTTTTTTAAATCTTTAAATTATAAAACAATTGTAATTTGTGTTATCTTAACGCAAAATATGCCATGCTATAAAACTCAGTCTCTAACAGATTGTGAAGTGCTGCAGTAGCCTATATATTTTTTTTTAATTCGCATATATTCCGCGTCGAAGACGGATCGGAATTAGTGCCATTTTATCGCGGCCGAATGTAAATCTGATAATACAACTCGAATGGCCCGTGTGGTCGGGCATTAATCAGCCGTTCGCGACTCGCCGCGTGGCAAACTTATGCGCGCGTAATTAAATAAAACAAAGACGAGATTTGGAACAATAAATTCCGGGCCGAAATTGGCGTTCGCGCGACGCGTGCCTTCTTCCTCGATGACAACCCGCTCCGCGACGGATACGCGCGCCACGATGCGCGGTACTTAAAATCGTCCGGGACTACCAACGCGCGGTTCAGATCGGGATGATTAAAAAATGATTATTTAATGCGAGACAAAGATGGATGAAACGTCGTTGCTCGAGTCCCAGGCTTGTAATATCTCGTGCCAGTAAATAATGCTCGGCGAACAATGACGCAGAGTTTTGTGCTTTTAAACCATGATGTATGAATGCATGAAAAGAAGATGAGAATGGTATGCCGGGCAAAAACTAACGTTGACAAGTTTAAGCGCCACTGTTTTCAACATAAATAAAGGGTAATTCCTCGAATGATGCATTGTCTAAATAATTGATTTCTTCTTAAGGCTCTTGTTCATTGCGACCATTTTTGCCGCGGATACTCAAATTATTGATGGATGCGACGCGGTGTGTGCTTCGAGTACACCGCGCGCGTTTCAACGCGCCTTTCGTGGATTCGACCGGAAAAAAACGAATGTAACGGGGAATTTGCTTTATTTCGGTTCTCCCGTAGAAACGGTAGAAATTATCATTTCAGGTGATTTTAGGTTGCTTGTTTGACATTGTCGGTTTGCCGTTTGGAGAACGGTATTTGGTATTATATTATACACTGAGAGAAATAAATAACGAAAAATTACTATTTATTTAATATTTACTGTTTTTAAAAGGAAAAAGTAAGTTTTTTACATCGAAAAATACTACTTTATCATAATATATTACTTTTATTTAAAAATAGTAAATATAGCAAATTAAGGAAATCAATAGTACTTTTTCGTCATTTATTTCTCTCAGTGTAAGTTTAACTAACGGTGCCTTTGAGGACAAACGGCCATTTTGTTTCCCATTTACGCAATGTTATATATTTTACGGATGGTAGTTTTGAGGACAGGTCTCAAATCGCTGCGGATATATAATGAGGCTTTTGAGGA
>JABFQC010002795.1:0-15309 GCA_022817085.1 Psilanteris sp. ZL-2020
TGTTTGTATGTGAGGTTGTTGTTATTATTATTATGATTTTGAAGTAAAGGAAAGGTATAGGAGATTGTGGGGGCGTGGTGGGGGTGGGGGGTGATTGAATATACGTATTGTATTTTATTGTTTTTTTTTTTTTTTTTTTTTTTTTTTAATTATTAATTTATAAAAATATAAATTATAAAAAAAAAAATTAAAAAAAAAAAAAAAAAAAAAAAAAAAAAAAAAAAAAAAAAAAAAAAAAGAAGAAGAAAAAAAAAAAAGACAATAACGGAAAAGAAAATGGAAAACCGCCTGAATAATAGATCCACGCCGGCAAAACAATTACATCTACGAAGGGACTTTAATAATAATAATAAAAATAATAATAATCGTAATTAAATTTCTGGCACCGCTCCCGACATTATAGTTATAAACGGCGCGTATCACACGCATAAGCCAATCGTTCACCTTACCCGGGTGATAACTTAAGACACCCACCCGAAACTCAAAACACGAACATTTCTTTCCATTTCGAATCCTCCCCCGCCACCCCCGCGGGCAAATCAACGCATAGGTCTTTCGGTTATAAAACGGACTCGAAAGCGCGCAAATCGATCCGCGAAAAGTGCAAAGCGTCGAACGAGCGCTCGATTTTCCTTCCCCTGTTTCGTCGTCGTCGTTGCAATTACACTTAAACGCAACGTTTCGAGTAATTGGCGTGCATTACTTTATATTTATATATATATATACGCGTTTGCCTAATCTTATCCGTTACGTAAACGCGGTAACGCGTTTTATAATAATTCTCGAATAAATGGCGTTTTCGCTTAATCAACGGAAGTGTTTAGCGGCGGTCGATTCACGAGCGTTATCTGTCAAACGCGCCGCGATCGGAAACGAATCGCGGACACCCGTTAGAATGATCAACGAAGACAGAAGCGCGATAGAGCGTTATAGGCGTATAGAGGAAGAGCAACGCGCTCGCTGAATGCACCAGCCCTGACCTACATAGTAAACCGCGTTGTGGGCTAGGCTGGCCTACGCTAGCTACCTAGACTATTATAGCAACGAGATGCACCGCCGTCGCTTTTACGCGAGCGATCGGTAAACCCACCGCCGCCGCCGCCGCCGCTGCTCCCTATACGTTATTATCCCACTCGCGCATTCCATCCATATGCTCGCGTGCCTCGCGTTCCGATCGCCGCGCCGCGTTTTCCACCGACTCTCATTTTCAACCGACCGCGTTTCCCACACTGCGCCGCCGCGCGCTTTTTCCCGACGCCTCGTTCCGTCCCGCAAAAGAAAAACAAACCCGCGGAAAATAACAACACCCCGCCGATCGCTTTGTTATTATTATTATCACGCCTTTTTCGCGATTCGTCTTCAAGAGCCCTACCGATCTTTTTGCATTTCACTCATCGGTTTGGGTCCATTTTCTTGTTACTCGCGCGTTGACCGATTTTCGTTTTTCGACGCGTGCCTTTCATAACCGATCTTTCGTCGCGAAACCGATTCGTAATCGGCGATTTTTCCCGAATGCCGCGGCGAAAACCGGGAAAGTTGCTTCTGCCGCGCTAACGAGGGACTTTCCTTTGGAAACCGATTCTTTACGCGAGAAAGTGCGCCGCAGCGAGTAACGAGCCCGCGCGAAACCAGCGCGGAAAATGCGCTCGAATTGTTTGTCACCTAACCGCGTAATCTCGTTACGTTGACGCTGCGTTATCCTTGACATCTTTTTCCCCCGATCGCGGCGCGGCAAACGCGATGCCAGAGAGGGGCGGCGACGCGCGCGCGGTCACTCGCGTGGCGTCATCGCGAAATGGCCAGCGACCCTTTTCGCGAACTATCGAGCGCGCGTCTGTTTCGCGTCGGCGATAACCTTGTTTGCCGCCAGACGAGCCCGTGTTTGCTTTTGGGGCAACGCGCGGTGAAAAGCGCGGCGCGGTTGAACGGCCGACGCGACTTTTGCGACCGATTTCGTTGCCGATTTCGCGCGCATTTGTGCGCACCTTTTGCGGAATAACACGTCGAAATCTTTGCTCCAAATTTTCTTAAACCGATTGCGATCGTACGACCGTGAAAACGCATTTCTTTCTTACGTTTAACTCGAAAGTCGCGTACAAAAGCAGTCGCTGTCTAACGCGCGTCCCGCGTCACTTTCCTTTTTCCTTCCCCCCCCCCCGTCATTTCGCGTTTCTGTTATTCTCGTCTTTCTTTGTTTTTTGTATTGGCTCCCGAAAATAGCAAACAAAACGACAACATCGCGGCGAATCAGATTTAGGTTGCGACGACGTTTTTCGCGGTCAATCTTTTTTTCTCTCTCTCTCTCTCCTTTCTGGGCCGATATTACGTCGAACCCGCGCAAAAAATGAGTTCTTCTTATTTTAAGCGCCGACCGGTATATCGGACGCGTTACGCGCGTCAATATATTTTACTTTTAATCCGCTCGAGCGTATGTTGCGTGTTTGAAGTTCCCATTTGAATGTTTCCGCATATTTGCCACGTACAAATAACATGAATGCCTATTTTTACATGGGAAGGACAGTTTCGCAAGTGCGCGCAGTTGGCAGGACCGGGCGTTTATTAAACATCGCATCGTCCCAGTTACGCGAAAATAACACTTGTTTCGGGACCCCGGGACGGCGGAGGGGCGGGAGGGCGACCGAGGCGGCGTTTCCCAGGGCGCGCGCGGAGTTCATTCAGAAGCAAAGGAACTTCGTTCGCCGAACGCGATAATGCTTCCGTTCGCGGCGAAAAGTAGGTTAGCCTTCGACGGAGCCGTAACGGTAAAGCCAAAAGCACACCGACGCTTCAGTTTCGACAGATGCGGCGCTTCACGTGGGAATTTCCTAGGCGCCGGATTACAACAAATCTATACAAGCCGCGAATCAAAAGAGACGCGAGAGTGTGACGTGAGTTGAACCGATTTACCGATTTGTCGAGGCAAATGCAAAGCTGGCGATCGAGGTATCGGTTTTGTCGTCGCGAGTACGCATTTTGCTTTCGGGAAAATAATCGGTTTATATCGGTTGCGCAAAAAAAATATTTGTTCGTTTAAGTATAACTTATTAGTTTTAACTGCAATTTTTAAAACAAAAATTATATATATATATATATATTTACATTAAATATAAACAAATATACTACGATTCGTGCGTTACAAATGTGTCATTTCACTTTTTTTAATTTATTTTTCTTTTTTATTTTTTGATTCATTAGAATTACTGAAACCCTATCATATATATATATATATATATCGCCCCGCTTTTGTACGCGGAAATGTTTATGAATCTAACGCTTGAAGGACAAGCACTCGACGCATTGATTGAGTTCCTGTTTGGGACCCAAACAATGGCCTGCGCATCGCGGATACGAATTCCAACGATCGCGCGTGCAATCGGCTGCCGATAAATAAGCGCCGAACCCCCGTAAAGCGGATCGGAAAATAGAATGCGGCAGAAACGCAACACCGTCACGGCCCTGACCCATTTAATGCATTCAATGTAGACGACACTCCACAAAAAGAAGGGTGTTTCTATTGTCGTGCGAACATATATGCGAGAACCTCGCACTCCCACTTCCTTCGTTCTGTTTGCGGGGGTGGAACGAGAATACGGTACCGCTCGAAGGTAAGGCAAAGTCGCTGAGAAACAAAAAAATCGGTACGGAGGGGGGTTTGCTATTTAAAAGAGAGTCGTGGGACTTGACGCGCCGTTAAACAAAATCAAGCACTTCCGCAACAAAGTGCCTTGCACGCGTTTTCGTGTGCGCGCGCGCGCGCGCGTTTCAGTCAATCACTGCGGATTGACGGCAACTCGAACGCCTTTGTTCGAAATATCAATTACCCGACTGATATAAACATAAACATAATCATATTTTTTTAAATCGAATAATCAATAAATTTGAATTGTGCTGAATCAATGCTGAAAAATCGTGCATTTTATTTTATAATAAATGCACTTTTAACTAGAATGTTCGTGAATTGGTATTTCACATTTTTTATTTCAAATTTCACTACTTTAATTCTGATTTTAAATTTTGTCTCTAATGAAATACATTGCGGTGTCGTTGAAAGTTAAATATTTAAACACGAAATCATCCCGATCGTAACAAACGTTTGAATTAAAATAAATTGGATGAAATAAGTATCGTAATTTAAATCAAATATATTACTATCCCGAATATACACTGAAAGAAATAATTCTGCAATCTTTACCAGTCAATATTATAAACATGGGATAAAGGGAAATAAATACCTGAAAATATTATTATTTTTATTAAATTTATTAAATTTAAATTTTTGTTTACATTTTTTTCCTTTATCCCATGTTTACAATATAGTATTGTAATATTTGCAGGATTATTTCTTTCAGTGTACGATATCTAAATTCAATACCACAAAATTGCGTGTCTTAAAAACTCTTCATTTAAAATAGCAATCTTTTAAAATAAGAACTGCAAACCTCCAAATCGCGAACTTCCAGACACCTGATCGAAAACAAAAGTGCGATGCCCGTACAACCCGTGTCGAACTTTGACCTCGAAATACCCCTTATTAACCGTATTTCCAAACCTGAATCTCCCTCCCCAAACGAATCCAACGCGCGTAATATACAACACACCGATTAACCGCGTCAAGTGCGACCGTAACCGCGCGGTCCGCGTACGACACGCGCGCGGCATCGCAACCCGCCCGAATCACGCGTGCGAGCCGCTAATGAACCGACCGAATTGCTTAAACGCGTCGTTTCGCGGATGCGCCGAGGGAAAGTGTTTGATTTTAAAGGGAATAAGTATTCCGGCGGTGTCGCTTGACCGGCAGACACCCGTGCGATATCGGCAAAATACAACAAGCAGAGACGTCGCTGTCTTTCTTTCTCTCTCTCTTCGTCTCTCGGTTAGCGCGATTAAAAAAATCGAACGCGCGCCTGTTGCGGCGCGGGCGCCCACGAGCGCCGCCAGTTTTATTTCGAGTCCGAGCATGCTCGGCTGCATTATTTACTCGCTCGGCGTTTAACTGCAGTCACGGTTAATGTTACCAAATGCTACTAAAAATTTCTCTCGGTGCAAAAAGCGATGCATTGCAACGAACCAAGAACAATGCTCGCGACGCACACACAGCGCCGCTTCACGTACGCGCCACTCTCCATTTCAATGGAGGAAGTGGGTCGCGCACACGCACGCGAACGCAAATACACGGACGAGGGCGAGCGAGCGCGCGCGCCGGCCCGCAATTGTGAGTAAAGCGCCGAGAAACGGCCGCCGGTCGTTTCCGGTGTATCGAAACTTCCGGCTACGAAATTGCAAATCGAGGACTCGCGCGCATGCGCCGCGCCGATCGCCGTTCCAAATTCCGTCCGGCGCGCGGAATTGCGCGAGTCGCGAGTCGCCAGGCGATTCTACGCGGCGCGCCGTCGCGATCTCGCGTTTTATCAGATTGCATGTATATATAATTATATATATATATATATGTATGGCTATATTTATATTTGTGTTGTTGTCAGATTGCGTAACGTGGGAAATGCGCGGCGCTCGCGACGAGTCGCTTTTCGCTTGATTACCGATCAATCGAAAGGTTTTATCGCTCGTCCTTGAAGACTAGAGAGGGGGGGGGGGGGTGTATTTTGGTATCGGCGATGAACGTTTTTGTCGAGTAATTTTCAACGAATTCAATTATTGTTTTTTTCCTTTTCTCTTTTTTATTTCATACCAATTACACATCACGTCTGTTTTGAAACCATCATCGCTACAATTCGTTCGTAACAATGTCGTCATTTAGGGTCACCGAGGTTATGTATTATTGGATCAATGCAATTTGGTAATATTGATTAACAAACACGTACCATTAATAGTCCGGATAATTGCACCGACGATCGCTTTTCACGCGGCGTTCGCAATTACGCGCTTCTCGTGTTCCGACCGGCCGATCGAACCGACCGATTCGTCGTCGTCGGCGCGAATCGATTCAAACCGGGCCGTCATCGCGGACCGCGTTTTAATCGCCGCATCACTTCCATCGCTCAGCGTACACCATTACTCTCTCGACGCGCGGCCTTCGCTTCTGACAAGACGTCGGTCTTTGCCGTGAGCTTTTCCTTTCGTTTCTTTTCCTTTTTTTCTTTTCGTATACAAATCGCGTTTTTTCTTCCGTCACGCATACACATTTTTCGTGCGGCGCTTGCGTCACGTCCACGCGTGCGGTTGCATCAGCCGCGTATCCAAGGAACGCGCGGCCGATCGAATATCGACTCCCACGGAGGGTTCGATCGGAGCGACGCCGCGCGCGGCTAAAAAATGGCACTGACCTTCTTTTTGTTTGCGTTAATTATGGAAAACGCTGCGCCTTTTTTTTGCCCCGCCCCGCGGGGGAACCGTCCAGTCCAGTGGTCAAAGTGAACGTACAGCGATCGCGAGCGCCGAGCGCTCGTTGCAAAACAATGTCAAGACTCGGTATTGACAGAGGAATGCCGCGAGATCGCGATTCGTACGGATTGATTGCGATTTCGCGTTTGCAAATGATCGCTCGCAAATCGGCGCTACGGAGAATCTATCGGGCGTCCTTGTCGCGCTTACTGTCATTCCGTACGAAACAAGGACAGACAATATTCGAAACATATAACGGCCAATTGCAACAATTTCTTACTGTTTGAATTATAATTTTTGTCTACCTCCATTGCAAATAATTAATTCATACTTAATTTTATCCCTCACCGAAATTTTGATCGCCGATTTGATCGCGTGTCAACGGCGCGGCGCGTTTATGAATGGAAATACCGCTGCGGATTTACGGCGATCGTTATGCGCGCCTCTCGAGTCGATTAAACCGATCGAGATCGAAACTTTTCATACGCGCATTCCGTCTTCATTGCCAACTCCTCATCTCCATACGTAATTGCAAACTCATATATATAATTACGAGCCACCGCGCTTGGGATGACCCATATCGAACGCGGCTGATATTCGCATTCAATTATACGCGTGCTACTTTCACAGAAATTTCCATACCACCGATACCAACTTGTCGCAATTAATGCAGCTCAATAAATAAATCACACGTGCGTAAGCCGCCGGACAACTGGACCTGATAGATTGGATTTCCGCGCGGACCACCGCACTCGGTCCTATGCATATATATATATATTATACGTATGGCAGATATACCGTCGTTACGAGTGCGCCGCGGTATTGGCACCGTGTCCCACGTACGGCTCACGCACGGCCAAGGCGTGAATGAATTGTCAATTAAGCGATAACTCGCGCCGAAGAGGTCGCTCCTCGTGATTAATTCTGCGTGTAAAACGACGGCCCAGATGGTAATCGCGCGACGCACGAAACCGCGCAATAAACGGGGATTCCGCGAAGTGGATCTCGCTCGTATCCGAAGCTCATCCGATCCCGCGGTGGCTAATTGACTGTGCGGAATTTCCGAGACGATTTGCGAAGTCGTTTCTTTTTGACTCGTTTCAATCAATTTTATTCGGTTGATAACCAAGGACGGACGATGTTTACAACACACGCGGTAGAAGTATTTGTTTTTTAATTTGTCCTACACTGAAAAAATAAGCTTACAAATTTGACTGAACAATAACAATATCAAACTGAATAATAACAGTAGGAAAAGTGAGCATAAAAGTAAACAAACATTAGACGATATCATAGTTTTTAACATTTGTCTGGTAATATTTGACATATTTTTACAATTTTCTGACCGCAAAACTAGGCAATTTTTGCCTATTTTTTCTGCTTTTATTATCTATTTTTTCAGTGTACGTTTGGGGAACGCGAAATCATTGTCGAAATTTATATGATTTTTGGTTTCTATAGTAAAGTCTGGTAAATCTTGTTTAAGGTATCTAGGGAATACGATCTTTGGTCATTTTTATCGAAATCTTTTGACAAATCGTTCATCCACCAACCGCGTGCATCTGGTCGCAAAAATAAACCACGATCGTAAAACGTCGATCGCGCTTATGACCGCGTAAAACGCATTCACACACACACATATATACATCGACGCTATTTAAAAACGACTTTTCCTTCGGAATCCCGTCGACATTGCAACGCACGAAGTCTCGTTATTCCGAGCGAGATGAAATTATTAATATTTTATGTATATCGATTTCTCTTCTGCTAAGTTTCATCACGAGAGTGAACAACCTTGAATTAAACCAAATACTCCAATTGGAAACCGAACGTTTGAATATTGTCATTCGATATCTCTCGACGGCGTGATTAAATTCAGATGACGAAAACTCGAATCGAAGCGGCGGCGACGGGCGAGATGGCGGGAGGGGGGGGAGGCAGAGTTTGTTTTTTAATTGCCGTTCGGTTGCGACAGTTCGTTTCGTGTGTTCCGAATAACCGCGCGCGGCCGGCGTGCGGATTCGGCCGTCGGATTTTCGCGCGCGACCGCAAAAACGAACCGCCGAAATGTCGGCGACGCGCGGCCGTACCTGCGCGCGTGTACTTGAAAAGCGACCGACATCGGGGACTCGTGATGTCACATATAGAAAGAGAGAGTCTTTACCGTTACGCAATGCCAGACACGAGCGGCTCATAAATATACGCGCACGTAAATGTACGCGCGTACGTGTGTGTGCGCGCGCGCGCTCCGGGATTCGTGTGTACAAAGGCGTAAGACGAGAAAGTTACGCGCCGATCCACCCAAACGCTGACCTTACGTACTAAAGACCAATGCCGGAAAGGCTTTCGTTCGTTACAACACACGGCTCATCTTTTCCGCAATAAATTAACGAACGCGTTGCTCAACCGCAGCGCGCCAGGATAAGGAGTTGCCAAAGTTTTCGACGTTTTCGTAATCGCGCGCCCGATCGTTATATAACGCGTGTTTCGTTCGTGGATTTCGTCTGCGGGCATTTTGTAACGTGGAAAGTGAAAAAAGGGATAGAAAGAGCGAGAGAGACGGGTGTGGACAGAAAGAGAGAGAGAGAGGGGAGAGAGAGAAAAAGGATCGAGTCGCGGAGGTAAACAATAACGAAATGGAAGCGAGTGAATGGCATCGGGCCGGGCGGGGAGAAAAGGGCGTGATTACGAGCGCGACGACAAAGCGGAGCGCCGAAAAGCGCGGCGACGCGGGCGTGGAGCGCACGCGATGCCTGTTCCGTCGCGGCGATGTTATCGCGCAAATAACGAGCGCGGCGAAAAGTCGTTGCGGCTGCGGCGCCCCGCCGAAATCCCCCGAGTGCGCGCAGACGTCGGTCGATTCGGCTAGACGGGGCCAACCCCTGCGTCGCGCCGTCAAAACGCCGCGATCGACCAAGGCCAATCAACGTCTTCGTAAACAAGCCGCGACCCCGAATTATCGAGCCCCGTTCTGTAATCACGCCGGGCGCGCTTCGTCCCGAGAAAAACAACCGAGGGAAATGAACGCGATTGTCGTCAATGAGAGGACACGCGAGGCGACGAAGAAGGGGGGCTGGCGATTCGGAAAGGGTTTATTTCGGAACTTCAAAGAGCGTCGCGGTTTTTGGTTGGTTTGATAGTGATTTTTAATTACGATTTTTTTTTTACAGCGGTTTATATTTTACTTTTAAACAGCGTAATAATTACTTTCCTTTTTCGAATATCTTACAGCATTGAAGTGCTTGTCTTAAATGTAGACAAAGATGAACGTTTTATAAATGTTACGTCGAATTATAAGAAACTTTTATATGTATATATATATATACATACATATATCACAATGAAAAGTATAGAAAGAAGACGTTTCCCATATCTCTGCCGATTGTTACGGTGTAACTCTACCGTTATTAGTCTGCAACACTTTTGTGCACTCAATGTTGCTGCGTATTAAGAACGCAGCCGTGAATTCGCGGACGGATTTTAATTGCTAGTCTTGGCCGCGCGGGGATAATTGTGCGATGACGCCGATGCGGAATCAATGCGCCGGTCTTGCGATTCGTTACACCCGCGCGTTCCGAAACGCAACAACTAATTGAAGCTCGCAACGAGCCCCCGTCGATCGCACGCACGCGCGTCGTCAATTCAATTAGCATCGAGCCCGAAGTTCCAATTCCGCAATTCCGACCGCTCGTTTCCCTCGCGAATTATCATTCAAACGAGCGCGCAACGTCTGGTTCCACCCCGAAAGTTCTCGACCTAAAACGTTACTCTCGGCGCGCTCTCGCGAGCGTTATACCCGGCGTATTTTCCCTCGGCATTCCCCCGGCCGCGGCTTTCCGGTAAAACCGCCTCTTATGACTCCGATTGCCTTAATAATAAGGCCGGCCATACCGAGGCCCGCGTTAAACACCGACTCGTCATTGGACGCCAAGTTGCCCATCGCAACGCGCCTCTGTAATAAAGCAATCCGAACTGCGCGCACCCCGAGGATAGGCCGAGGTCAACTAAGGTCAACGCTGCCGTTTCAAGAGCAGCGGCGCGCGTAATGCTACCACTCGGGTCCGGCCTAATTGCGAAACATCCACCGGCCATTGATCACCGCCGATTATACGCAAATTCGTACCTGCGCGCTGCTTCGTCGATTTCTCGAAAAAACCGGAAGTTTCGCGCCGGAAGCGCCCATTGCGTTTCGCCGACCGACATAACCGGAGCCGGACCGGGTCGACCGCCGAAATCACCGTTCACCTGCAACGACACGCGAAACGCGTCGATATAAAAAGTGTCCGGTCCAAATTTTACGCGACCCCCGATCATCCTTCGTCCTGCCATCCTTCGTTGCGTCCAACGCAACGCAATTCCGACGCGCGGGATATTAAATCGGAACGCATCGGCTCGCTATCACGCGTGGTCCAAGTTCAATAGTATTAACGCCGATTATTGCGAAGATCGACTTGGACGCGGAATTAAATTGAATTGAAATTCGATTCGAAAGAAGCAATCGATGCGGCGAATATCGAATATTCAAATTCTTAGTTTATATACGCAATTATATACATACATATATATATAAATTGTAATACACGTATCACAAACTCGTCCGCGTTGCGCCGCGTCACGTAACTCCTCGATCTCCTTCGTTGCCTCGTAATGCCCGCACTCGCTCTCGCTTAATTCCCGAAAAACAATTTTCTCGATCCGCGCGTCGTTTTCGCCATTCGGCGCGACGAAACGCGCGCGCCACCTCTCCGCGCGCGAATATTCGCAACACACCTCATCCTCGAGCGCGTATCAGATCGCGGTGAGAAATTGCTTAATGAACCTGACAGCGCTGCATGCGCGGTGCCGCCTGAAAGGAAGATAGGAGCGTTGCAGTGGGTCAAGGAGAGACCACGGCTTTCACTTCCTCTCCGCGCGCGAGCTATCGGCGCGCCGTCCGCGGAGCTCGGCTTTTCCTTCCAACTGTTTTCTCGCTCTCGCGGCGTCTCCGTCGCGCTCGCACTTTCCGCCGACGTGTATCGCCTTCGCCAAACGGACGCGCGATCGTCGCAATAATGCGTATCGACGCGCGACTTCCAGAAACGCGATAGGCATCGTTCGAATCCGCGCAGACCGATCCCGGGATGACGCGCGACGGGTCACGCGGTCTGGTAAACGAACGCACGGATGCGATGCCCAATTGACGAAGGAGTATGTTGATTATTCATTTGTTTTGCTTATTGCCAAACAAATTTTTACCTTTAAATGTTTTGTTTAACAAGACCAAGTGTCTTAATAAGATGCGCAATTGTGTTAAGACGGTTGGTTCTTAAACGGAGACACGCTTGTTACGGTCGTTAGCAATGAATGCAGAGACATATTCGATTGCGAAATGGTATAAGTGTTTGATGAAGATTAATTAAACGCAAATAACAAGTTTCTGGTATGATTTACAACAATATTATTTTTGAATAAATAGGATGTTTTTAGCGGAAAAATTATATCGTTTAATGATGGATTTAAGGTTTTCTTCATCTCCATCGGTTGCCCGATATCTGAACGGACCTGAATTTTAAAATTATGGTACCATCCTGTTACCTTAAAGACCCATCGAAAGATTGATATCCGTCTTTCATACGAAATCATTCTTGACGCTAATCTTAACGAGATACGCTTCTTACTCGAGGCTTATAAACACGTTCGGTATAAGCCGCGAAGAAACACAACATACCGCCCGTAAAGCAAACCAATGCGAAACGACTTACGCGCCGCGCTTATTTCGCTTGTTTACATGTTTACTATCTTTATCCGTTTCGTGCCAAAACCCGAAACCATGCTTCGCAAACTCGCATTCTTGAGCGCGTCAAATATCAACCGCAACAGTATAACATATTATTATAACATACGGAACCAAAAACAAACGCTCGTCCGATTCGATTGAAATAAAATCCCATTCCAGTTGTTCCACCCAAAAACCACCCCCGTATCAAGCACACGCATGGATTTAAATTTGGACCTTTTAAACGCGCGTTTAACTTTTCACCCTCCGCGCATCTACGTTGTCCCTATTTTTTTTTTTTTTTGTTTTTTTTTCCCGTCCCTTATTATCACCCGAACACGACGAGCAATAAACGAGCCCCGACTAATCGCAGGGTGTGGATTTGTTGTTTCAGTTGACACGAGAGAAGTGCAGTCGCACGACACGGGAGAAAAGGAGGCGCTCGGATTGGCCACCGTGAAGGCGGAACCGGGATCCACGGGAACGAGCACCCGGCTCCTGCACGGGATCCTCTCCCAACATCCCCAGCAGCACGCGTTGGGTATGCAAAACGGATATGGCCGACACCTGGCCAATCACCCTCAGCTGGGCCAACCGCCCTACAACACTGCCGCCATTGCCACTACGAGTACCACAGGTACGCGTCCGACGCGCGCTCGACGGGCCTGACGGCGGCCGTAACGAAGCCCGATCGGCCACAAAACCGAACCGATCTGGAAAAACGGATCGATTTAAGTCCGGAAAAACGTAAATCCCAACGCTTCGCGGCAATTGTTCGTGACGAACGTGTTTTCCGCCGCGTGAAATCTGGAATACGTGTTCAGCATATGCATGAAGCGCGGTTCATTGTGTCCATTTTCGGGCAACGGAAGTCGGCCCCCGGACGCGGCGAAAAAAGCGAGGAAAAGGCGCGCGACGCGAACGGAAAACGCCGGGCCGAGGAAAAAAAAGCCAAGATGGCGCGCGGCGGCCAATCGCCCGGTCCCGTCCGGCCCGTCACCAAATCAATGCGCGACGGAATGTTTTCGAGATCCAATAAATGAATAGCCGATGAGTCGGCGTGACGAATCGGCCCGGCCGGACGAAAATGGCGCGGTCAAAATGGTCGCGCGGCCCGAATTTATGACCGCGCCGTTGGGTCGGTTCTCGGCCGGCGGGGATTTGAGCTTCCCCGAACGGCTTTGTTTGATAAAAGAATGAGCCCGGATTCCGTCGTCGGGGCTTTCTCGTTTTATGACTTAATATACGGAATCGTGTCGCTTTGAATCTGAGGTGGTCGGAGCAAATGGTTTCGGGAATCCGTTTGTTATTGTTTCGTAATCACGCGTCAATGGGCTCGCATCCCGACGCCCGCGGCGACGTCCACGGAGTTGCGGTAATTGCGCCCCACGAGCCGAGCGCTTTCCCAATCGAACGGAAAACGTTTTCCGTCCACTTTTTTCGAATGAAAAATTATGTTGTTTCGGTTGAAGCAATGATCGTATTTCGATCGTCAATTCGGTCGTATTTGCTTATTAAACTTTATTAGTAGCACCGAACAACATCAAATTTATTGGTTTTTGGAGAACGATTCCGCTTTCACAGAATATTAATTTTCGTCTAATTATACCTCCCCCTTAAGGCGTGTCATATTTTTTGCGTGGATTATTTGACACGAAATGCGCGACTTTAGGACGCAAACATTTTTTTTTATTATTATTACACTAAGAAAACTTTCTATTAAAAATTGCTGTGCCAAAACAGTATTCTGGTGCGATGTTTGTCAACACGTAAAATGACCCCTAAATATCGTAAACATTGTTTCGGTTTCCTATATTTTTTAGTGTGTTTTAACGGTAATCATTCTTTGTTTACAAACATCGCACCGAAGTGTTGGTTTGGCACAGTAATTTTTAATAGAAAATGTTCTCGGTGTATCTTCGCGCGCCGATTTTTTACGCTTCAAGATCGAGTGATACCGTAATACAACTTTGCTGTATTTATTCACTTTCTAAAAGTTATTATCAATACATAATTAAAAGACGCAAGAAAAAGTGTGTTTCGAACAAAGCGACGCACGGTATCATCGCTGATACCCATTTATGAATCGTCATTTCAATTCGCCACTTTTTTTTCCCGCTTCCTTTTTTTTCCGTTTCATTTTCTCCGCCGCCAATTACGGCTGCGCGAAAATGCGCGAACGTTTGCATCCAGACCCGCGAAAACTATTCATCATTTCGATACACATATTACCCTACTTTGCAACTCTCACTTCAGTTTTCATTACTCAATAAACTCTACTTAGTTTCATAATTCGCGGCGCGTACATACGCGCAGCCGTAACTCGTATTTCGAATTTCTTAAACGACGGTCGTCTAGCTCGTCGTCGCGGCCGGCGCAATGTCAGCAATTCCGATCGGCAATCTGTTTCTTCTCGTCATTCCTTTTCTCTTCGCGCTGACCGAATTTCTAAACGGAAACGGCTCTCGCGCGCGCGCCATTTCCGCGCGAACTCTCGGCGAGTCGAAATTCCGGACGACGCACCCTTAACCGCGGGGTCATCTTCCGCGCGTCACGTGACTCGCGAATACGTAATAAGCCGGACAAAAGCCGCTAAGAGCTCGGCCGCGAGAAAATCGTATAGCGCGCTCGCGATCTCTTGCGCGGATGTTGTGAAATCGGAGTGGACGGAACTCGAGTGAATTCATTATAGCCATTGAGAAACGCCGCGCGCTTTCAGTTGGTCAGCGAAAATACGCGATTTCCTTGATGGCAAAAACGAGAAAACTTGGCCGATTATCGCGCCGAGTTGTACCGGCCGTCGAGGTTTGTGAATTCGCCGATTTCCGATCGGTTCGAATTGCTCGTGTCAGGGGTGTGTTTTCGACTTATCGCGGGCGACGGGTTTCCGCACAGAAAAAAAAGTTTGTCATATTTAGTCAATCTTTGACTAACGTAGTCACCAAAAGTATTAATATACACTGAAAGAAATGATGTATGAAATATTACAACGTATACGATGAATCCTATGACGGCAGTGATATAGTGTAATAATTACAAAAAAAGTTTCAATAAACACAATTTAAGTTTTAAAAAGTACAACGTGAGCTGCATTTATTGAAACATTTTCAATACATATTACAACGTTTTATGCAATTATCACTGCATAACACTGCCGTCATAGGATTCATCGTATACGTTGTAATATTTAATACATTATTTCTCTCAGTGTATAA